>JABSTT010000057.1:0-100001 GCA_013339685.2 Hyalomma asiaticum | reverse complement strand
CCTTAATAGACACCGGTGCAAATGCTTCTGTGATGAGTTTAGTATTCAAAGAAAGGCTTGGTCGAAAGGTTATGTTTTATTGGGACAAGCCCGCTACCTTTCGCGCAGTGAGCGGTGCATCTCTGTGTCCGCTTGGCGTATGCACCGTGTCTGTTCGTGTTGCTGGAAATGTGTACAAGGCGGAATTCGTAGTGCTTGCCCATTCAACGCATGACGTTATCCTTGGCATCGACTTTTTGCGAGAGTGCCGCGCAACTGTAGACTGTGGCGCCGGTGAGGTTCTATTGTCCGCTCTCGCCCAGCAGCCTCACTGTAGGAGACAGAACCTCGTTATAGCTAAGGACGCGTTACTCCCGGCTCTTTCCATGGCCAGCGTGAAAGTTACTGCTTCCGAAAGTGACTGGAGTTCACGTTCATTCGACGCGTTGATTGAGCCCCTGCTTTTGCCGTGTATGAAGAAAAATGTGTTTGTGCCGCGCTGTGTGGTATCTCTGACTGGCGGGAAGACTCATTTATGGGTGACGAACTGTGCGCCCGAGCCGGTAGTACTCCCGAAGGGCATGCACCTTGCCTTGTTTCAGGAGGAATGTGACATCTGCATTGGAGCCCTGAGCGACTCAACAGTGTCGGACACCGCTGATGACCCTTTTATGGAATCAGAGTTCTTAAAAATGGTCAGCAAGTCTCTTTCGTCGCAGCAGCGCGGAGCCTTGGCCGGATTGCTCGCCAGACACGCTAATGTATTTGATTTCGCACAAAAGGCATCTATAACTAAGGTACCGAGCACACGCAGTCGTCACAAGATCGACACCGGATCGGCGCATCCTCTCAGACAAAAGCCCTACCGTGTTTCCGTGTCGGAGCGCAAGGTCATCGCACAGCAAGTCAGCGACATGCTACAAACCGGTGTCATTCAAGAATCGTCGAGTCCCTGGGCAGCGCCTGTTATCCTGGTTAGGAAAAAGGACGGGTCATGGAGGTTCTGTGTTGACTACCGGCGTCTTAACTCCATAACCAAAAAGGACGTCTACCCGCTTCCTCGCATCGATGATGTCATCGACTGCCTCCATTCAGCGTCTTACTTTTCCTCCGTAGACTTGCGATCTGGATATTGGCAAATTCCTATGGATCCGGCTGACAAAGAAAAGACGGCTTTTGTAACCCCAGACGGTTTGTTCGAATTTAATGTTATGCCGTTCGGCTTGTGCAATGCCCCTGCCACGTTTGAAAGATTTATGGACACGGTATTGCGGGGCCTCAAATGGGAAATCTGCTTATGCTACTTGGATGACGTCATAATCTTTGGCCGGACATTTGAAGAACACAATCACCGCCTCGACCTTGTCCTAACCTGCCTGGATACAGCCGCACTTAAACTGAACTCCAAGAAATGTCGCTTTGGAGAACGTGAAACTTTGGTATTGGGACACCTAGTGGACGAAAATGGCGTCAGGCCGGATCCGCAGAAAGTCGCCGCCGTCAGCAACTTCAAGCAGCCTCAATCTATCCGGGAGCTGCGCAGTTTTCTGGGCCTGTGCTCATACTTTCGTCGCTTCATTCCAAACTTTGCGGATAAGGCGCAGCCACTAACTGACTTGCTGCAAAAGGATGTGCCTTTCCAATGGACAAAGGATTGCGAATCTTCATTTAAGCAGCTAAAGTTCTTGTTGACTTCAGGGCCAGTGCTACGCCACTTTGATCCTTCTGCTCCAACAGAAATTCATACAGACGCTAGTGGTATCGGAATCGGCGCAGTGCTCATTCAACGTCATGGCAATTCTGAGCACGTGATCGCCTATGCTAGCCGTTCCTTGACCAAGGCAGAGCGCAACTATACAGTAACGGAACAGGAGTGCCTGGCAGTCGTTTTTGCTGTTCACAAGTTTCGTCCATACGTCTATGGCCGACATTTCTCGGTCATCACCGACCACCATTCACTGTGTTGGTTGGTGGGACTACGTGACCCCTCCGGACGACTTGCGCGGTGGGCTCTCCGCTTACAAGAATTTGACTACACTGTATGCTATAAAAGCGGTAACCGCCATGCAGACGCTGATTGCCTATCACGCCTTCCTCTAGCGACGACTGAGTGCGACGCTGACAACTTTGATCAGTACATCGGGGCTGTTGACTGTCAATTTCCCGATCTGGCAGCTTTCAGGACGGCCCAGCATGACGACCGTACTTTGGATCCTCTGTTCGCCTCCGCGAATCAGCACGCCAGTGCGAGTCGCTTTGTGGTTCGTGACGACGTCTTGTACAAAACAAATTACTCCGGCCAAGGGGCACGTCTGCTTCTCGTCGTTCCCCGCCCTTTGCGTTCTCATGTCTTCCGCGTCACACACGACGACGTAACCTGCGGCCACATGGGCTTCGCAAGAACATTTCACCGAATTGAGCAACGATTCTACTGGCCCAAAATGCGACGCGACACGGAAAAATACGTCGCGGGTTGCAAGGAGTGCCAACGACACAAGCGTCCCACAACTACCGCACCAGGACCTCTCCATCCTGTACCGCCTCCTAGCTCTCCCTTCGAGACTGTCGGCGTTGACCTTCTAGGCCCATTCCCGCGATCGAACAGTGTCAACCGGTTTGTCGTCGTCTGCGTTGACCACTTGACGCGTTATGCAGAAACTGCTGCAATACCTACTGCAACGGCCTTGCACGTGTCCCAGTTTCTGCTTCGCTCTGTAATTCTACGCCATGGCCCTCCACGCGTCGTCATCAGTGACCGGGGCCGTCAGTTCACCGCCGACGTCGTCGAAGAGACCTTGCGTCTTTCTACTTGCCAATTCCGTCATGCTACACCATATCACCCTCAAACCAATGGTCTTGTAGAGCGAACGAATAGGACTCTTACGAATATGTTATCAATCTATGTCGATGCCAAACACAAGAACTGGGACGAAGTGCTACCTTACATTACTTACGCGTACAACACCGCGAAGCACGAGACCACGGGGTACCCTCCATTCTATCTTCTCTACGCTCGCTCTCCTCGTAGCTATATCGACACTATTCTTCCATTTACGCTGGACGTTCAAACTTCCGTTGCCGAATCCCTCTGTCGCGCAGAAGAGGCCCGTCGCATCGCGCGCCTCCGAACCTTGGCATCTCAAGAACGGTCAAAGACTCGTTACGACGCCCGCCATCAATCCGTCGTATATGCAAGAGGTGACCTTGTATGGCTGTGGACGCCGGTGCGTAAACGTGGTCTCTGCCAGAAGTTCTTGGCGCAATACACCGGCCCCTTCGTCATTCTGGATCAGCTCAGCGACGTGACGTACGTCATTTCTACAGTCACACGTAGTGGTCGTCGTTCTAGCAAGACACAGCTGACACACGCTGCCCGTCTAAAGCCATACTACCACCAGGTTCCTGACTAACTCGCCCAGTGGGCATCGTCTGTGGACAGGGGAGTGTAACGGGCTAATGGAGAGGAGACGAGGAGGACGAAGCTGAACAGTGCTCGAGCGGCCATCTCCTGCTTTGACTGAGCTACGCGACTGTTCCCATTTTTCCATCGTGTAAATAAACGCGATCCATCGTCACAATATGTACGTCATGAGCGACATGATTTAGATGCCACAGTCTTGGTGCTCTTGCGGCCGTTTCGTTATGTTCACATGTACCAAACTCGGTATAGCTAGTTTGGTAGGTTAGGTTGACCTAACCTATCCATTTTGCGTTCCTGATGTGTGCTTCGCATTTCCTTGATTCCCACTGCACGTGGGATCTGCCAATTTTTTTTTCAGAGATCCACTTCCGTTACGGAAGCACGTCACTGATTTCTTGGTGCACTCCGGCAATAAACAGTTTCGTGTTAAAATAACACTTGTCCCCCACCAGCATCCATAAAGCTGTTTGTATATGCTTGTGAACTTTAAGATGCTTTAATTTATCATTAAACGAAGAAATTCCTCATCACCTTTTAAGTACTTTAAGTACTTAAGCACTTGTTGACACCGAATTACGTGACGTTATCTACAAAATGATTGCTGATCCTCATGCAGTACCTGTCAGCGCTAATGCCGCCCATGATCGATGCTGTACAAACGCCCCTTTTTGGATCGACCGACTCAGCACGCGCGCATCCAGGCGTACATTGGCTCAAACGGCGCCGCTCTCCAGGAGAGGCAAAGTGAAACACTGCAGCTTTACTTCAACTCTCCTGGATGGCGCCATCTTTCCAGTTACGTGCGTTCCAGAGTCCGCCTCAATGAACGCGTGCAGAGCTGCGCGCATAGCCGCGTTCGTACAGTTAGGAACGTATATGCCCTGATAGCCCAGTAGTAGGGGTATTGATAGGGCACTGATAGCCCAGTGGTAGGGTTCGAACCCGGCCGTGGCCGTGGTATTTTCGATGGAGGCGAAAATGCCGGAGGCCCGCGTACTGTGCGTTGCCAGTGCATGTTAAAGAACGCCAGGCGGTCAGAAATTCCGGAGCCCTCCAGTAAGGCCTCCCTCTCCTATCTATTTCTTTGAGTCCCTTTCCCATACAACGACGGACACGCTTCGCTGGGCTCCCAGCATGGGCTGAAGATATTAGCGTCCTTTGCTTAACCGAACCACAAACCTCATCATCATTGGTCACCTTGCTTCCAGGGTGGCGTTTCCCCGCCGACCACTCTTCGAGCGTGATGGGAACAAGAAAACTGCTGCCTTATGCGCCAGTGCACGGCAACGACGTTGTCAGGTCAATGTTGCGCAAGTAAATAGGACTGATCCCTTTGTCGCGCGGTATGTACTATAGACTGTGCGACGTTATTAGGTCAAATATTTCTGTTACCACAAAGGGTTGGCCCTTGACATTATGGACGTGATGTGTGAACGTAGGTTCATCCACGTCAAAGTGTGCCGTACCAGCTAAACAGCGATAGCAATAAACATCAAGCTGCTTATGTGAAGAAACATTTCACTTTCCTGTTATGCCGATTACATTGACGGAGGGAATAGCCACATTTTTTCAAGAAATTTACATTAATACCGCAGAATATATCATTGCCTGGAAGTTGGTAGTGAGGTGGCGTCCTCTTTTTTATTCACCGGAAGTATTTTGGATCTTTTCATGCCACTAGAAAGAAACCACAGCGGCTCTTCGCCAGTAGAGCTCATTGTATGTAATCCTATTGCACTAAAATGGATACATATATCTGATATCAATCCTGCTTCCAGCCTGGGTTAAGTAATCTTCCAGAGCAATGTAAGAAACAAAAATCAGGTTAGTAGGAAAAACACCGAGAAACGACTCTTACGACATGAACATCAGCGCACTGTACCTAGCTTCCATTTGCTTTCCACAAAGTAGACATCTGTGAAAGATTGTTTTGTAGTTGGTTTTATCGCTATCATGTCATTTTTAAACTTGTGGGCCTCCTTAGATATGCCCTGACTTATGTTATTGGTCCGTGCAGAAATGAACGAATTTGTTATTGTTTCTCCAGATAAAGCGACGTCCCACGACAAAAGGGAAATATTAAATAGACGCGAGATCGCGCATCGCTACTCATGAGCTACCAAGTGACATTTTTAGATAGATGCTGTATTCTCATATCGGAATATTGTGCAGGTGGCGACGCGTTTAGGTGGCCGCTGCATAAGAACCCACCTTGAAGCGTTGATAACCATGGCTTCGTCGAGAGGCGGGAGGGGCTTTCCCAAAGTATGAACGCGCGAAATGATGACCCCACCCCCCCAAAAAAAAAGAAATCTTCGCGCGGCGCACCTAGTGGCTAAGCCGATAGCTGTGAACAATATTTTTACTACAGCTGTTGCATCATTACAGCTTTATTACAGGCTTACGCTTATCTCAGTTCTCGTTATTTCATGAAGGTTTTCCAAACACCGTACTTCCTGCAGGCTGTACCGTGCAGCAATAAACGGAGCCAATGCTGTATGGATCATAGAAGGCCTGTAATGTTCGGAGAGTGGGGAGCCAGCACTAACGCCTTTCATATTTCACATAAGTCGCGGGGAATGAGCATACTTCACTAATCTCGAAAAAGACAAACCTGCTGACTTCAAAAAGAGAAAAAAAAAAACGCGTCATTTTGAAATTGTCAGCCGGCCTACTCCTTTACCAACGATGGTCAATTATTAAAACAATATCCAAAAAAATTACAGCATATCCACGGAGTGAATGATGATGAGTGGGCGAAGCTCCGGACGTTCATCGTAGATGAACGTCCAATCAATCAAGAAACTCGCTAGAACACGCTGCCTGCGTCAAGCTTGTCTCTCGCGGATGAGGGCGCGTTCTTCTTCTTTGATAGCAGGTGGAGCGTTCATCGAAGAAAGAGCGTTTCCATAGTCAACGCGCGCCTTTCGCTCTCTCTCTCTCTCTCTATCTCTCTCTCACAAGACAGCAGATGGAAGAGTGAGAGAGGTAGCGCGCCGGCCGGCACGCGCCGAGCGCGAGCGCGAGCCTCCAGGCGCGCGAGCTCTCGAGCGCGAGCCTGCCGGCGGCGCGAGCCATCGAGTGTTCACGTACCACGACAAGCTAGGGGGACAGACCCACGGCTTTAGGAGCGTCGCCCCTAAAAAATGTGGCTGATCCCTTTGTCAAGGGAATCGGTATAACCCGGAATACAAACATCTCTTCGCATAAGCAGTTGAATGTTTATTGTTAGATTGAAGTGAGCTTCCCATTCCTATTGGTATTTCCCTGGTGCCGCTGTCCAAAAGCCTCATATTACTTTAGACGGGTCACGTATGCATTTATACGAGTGTCGTGTCATTTCATACGAGCCACGCATGCATTTATACGAGCCGCATATAATTTCATACTAGCCTCGTAGGCAACCATGCGTGCCTCATATTAAACCATGCTTGCCTCGTATTCTTTTTATGTGTACCTCGTATAACATGTAGAGAAGCTGAGGGGACGATGTAATGCCGAATCGATGAAAAGATCCCTAAAATCTATGTAGAAAAGGGAATTTCGCAGGAGCCAGCATTTCGACAAGCGGATTCGTCTTCGTCAGGATAGCGACTGGCCGGTCACTGTCTTGACGAAGACAAGTCAACTTGTCGAAACGTTGGTTCCTGCGACGTTCCCTGTTCTACATCGGTTTTACTGATCTGTTGATCGTATAACATGTGCCTCACCTCATGTATCTGTATGTGTCGCATGCAGGACCATGTTCATAAACCGCAAATGTCCATCTCTTCCATTCTTGGCGCTTCATTTGTACAGCTTTATATGTGCTTGTGTGTGGCCATACGTCTTGGCCAAGCAGCTGGCACATATCTGAAGTTCTACATATCTTGTAAGAGCTTTTATGCATATCTGGTGCAAATATTATGTACATGTATACATAGTAAAACCTTCATAATCACTTGTAAACAATTCCGAATGTGAATTATTGCGTTATTATGCTAGTATGTACTACAAAAGCATGTAAGTGACAGCAGGCACTTCGTATATGTACACACATCAAAGGATTTTAATGGCATGAAAGATCGTGCTCAAACAGGTAACTATATTGGCCAGAACAACCTCACAGTACGAGCCAGTAAAAATAAATGCCAACAGTACTATAAATAATACTCCAAAAATGACAGAATGCATTTTCAAAGCATGTAGAATGGAAAGTCAAAGTAAAATGGTCGTGACCAATAACCAGTGTAAAAATTTACCATATATATGCTTCTGCAGTCTATAGCAAAAATACGCATAACTATAGACAAATTATGGCACATGGTCCCGACTATCCAATGTGTTGTGACATTGAAGCATATTTCGAGAAAATTAAGTATCGTGACAAACGGAAAGCTTTCCTTATGGCTAGGTTCTTAAACAACGAGGTTGTTTAAGAAACTGAGGAGGAGAAGCTCTTATGCAGTAAAATCATGAAAGGGAAATTCAAGTGATGTAACAAGATCAGATTTGAAACACATAGCCTGGAAGCATGAGTCTCACTAAGGCACTACCAAACACCTACCTTTATTTCGTTGTCGAAGAAATATTTAGAAACATGACATGTACTTCGAAGAGCTATTACGAGTACTCTTCTAGTAAAAGTTAGCGGTTGCATAATGCTGAAGAAGTCACATTTCTTTCCGTCTACTGAGTGACAAAAACTGAAAGAAGCCCAGGAAAATGCAGTGATTCACGAGAATGATTTGCGAACGGTAACTATGATGTAAATACAAAAAGAATGTATTTGCTCTCAGTGTGCCATTGACAACAGGACAAGCGATGATCAAGAGAACGGTCCTTAGCAGATGGTTAGTAAAGGAAGGACATGTTCGACTGAATACAGATTCATTCGTTTGGTGGGAAGTTGCTGTGTGCTGCGCTCACGTGATATAGCACGAACATGCTGCAGTGAAAATCCATGACTGATATACACTGCAATGGCTCATGCAACATATGCATTTAAAATAATAAATCCATTTGTTTTCCCTTCCCACACCCAGTTGCTGAAGACACAATTAGGTGCAGCACCAAATGCTGCACACTCGATATGCATGTTTCAAAAAGCTGTCACTTCGACACGAAAGAATTGGTGGGTTCATGGCTGGTAAACGACATTATTTTGAAAGATGACAGATCATGCTAGTGCAGAACATTTCAATATTTGGAAAGGCCAGATGAGCATTTATGCAATATTTGATAAAGCAATTTGAGAAGTCCCTGAGCTACGACCTGCTATATTGGACCAGCACCTGAAAGCAGTAGCACAGCAGCACTAACAAGCCCAGTCTCAAAATTGCAGAATACATTCCAGTATATATGTCATCATGCTTTTCTTTCTTCTTGTGTACTGCACACCGTATTCAACTTTGCAGCAATCAACAACTCATAAGCAGCTCTGTGACAAATATGAAAGCTAGAATCCTACCAATGCAAGCACCAATTCCATGGGCAGAAATCTGAGAGAAGTGCTCATTACTGTAGCGGACTATGTCGGTTTCAGAAAGCATGCTGTTCATATCATGATAAATGTTGAAATGTACTGTGTACAGCTTGTTCAAAAAGGAAAGAAATTCAGCATATCATTGCACAGTTTGCTCACCTAGCCATGTAGCAGTACAGATAATATGGAGTGACGATACTCATGGGCCACGCCAATACCCAGGCCAACAGCCAAAGTGGGAAATGAAAAACTTATGGGGCACCTTATAGCGCAAAAACCACCCAATAATTGAAGCACAATGCACGCGTGCCAGAATCGCTCTAGGAAAATACTGTAAAAGACTCGACATCCATAACACTCTCACTTATAAGATGGAAGATAGCTGCTGGCACTTCCAGTGTGCCATCTGCATCAATACGAGCACTGCCCACAAGAATGACCCTCAACGGAGAGTGACCATGTCCGAGTGAGCAAAGGCTCATTTGTTGAGTGGAATATGTATGTTTCCTTACATGCTTTCCTTGCATGACGCAAAAGAAACTGGTGAAAACAGACACATCACAATGGTTCATTGTGATGTGCCTACAAGCTGACTTGTGACTGCTCAGTCACATCAGTACCATATTTGGACCAAAGAGTTTGTAGAGTCTTAATGCACCTATGAAGACATGCTCAAAGTGAACTGTTCCCTTTGGCCACCATTTGCATTTTTAATGTACTTGAACAAAGTAAATCAGACAACTTACTTGTTTTCATTACTTCAAAATATATGCGCCACAACTACATCACTACATACAAAACAGAACTGCAGGAAAAGGTGCATACATTTCCCTTAGCACACGCAGTGGTAACATGCTATTACAAATGTGGTGACAATAGCACATTTATCACTTTAGCTTGCATGAAACAGATTGAGAATGAATGCTAGAGACTGGTGAACGAAAGCAAGCACAAAGTTTGTTTCCTGGCTGTAAAAATTGTGTGGACTATTAATACAGCCAACCTTCAAACTGAACAATAACTAACATTAGCAGAAAAAGAATGACGAGTATCATTGCTTTCTGATGGGGTACAAGCACGGTCATTTTCGTAAATGTAAGGGCCAATCTTCTCATTTTCACCAGAGCCGAGAAAAATTTCACGAGTGGTACACACTACCTTAATTTAAAGAAGTGTTTCGTGAATTCTAAGGAATGCTCTATACACAGCCATGGACACTATCTGGCACAGTGCTAAATGCACTGCACTTCGTAGCCGTGGTACTGCATGGGCAACAATAATTAAAAGAGACTAATTTCACGAAGGAATAAGTATACTTGCCACTAACAAACTGCTGTTTCGTAGAGATTTACAGCAACGTCACATTGCATTAGTCACATTCAATGAGGTTTGCTGCTCTACAAATTTCGCATCGCCTGTAAATGCGATCAAAATGCAGGGCTTTGCAATAGTGCTGAGGTTCAGAGCTACAAGTGGATATTTTAGAGAAAAAATGCATGACATGTGGCCTGGCATGCCACCTTCGGGGTCTGCACAAATAATTTTTGTGCAATACAAAACAACGTCTCCATTTTTTGTGACTCGTGACCAAAGACTTCAAAAACTCTTTTCACAATTAAACAAAAAAAAAAAACTCGCCAACTCCTCACTCAGAAATGCTGCTGTCACTTTCGCTGTCTCTTATGGACTGTGGGCTGTGGAATATTGTTCCCCGATAGAAAAATCACACAATCTCTTTCCCAGGCGAAACGAAGGGTACTTCCTACGGTGCACCAAACATGCAAGCACCTTGCATGTGCTCAGATTTATCTACATTTGGGTAATGCAGAAATTGGCGGCACAATTGCTTAGGTCGCTGGGGTATTTCTCTTGGACAAAGCCACAGCTTCAATTCTTAGGAAAGAATGACACATTCCAAGATCTGTTCAGGCACCCATATAGCCGATGTTACTAATTTAACAATCTGGCCATTTGCACTCTCGAACCAGAATGTTGAGTCAGTCCAGAGTGCACCAAAGCTGCGAGCGCCCTGTGCTAGGTGAAAGAGCTGATGCACATTAAATGTCATGCACCGTTAATTATAGAATCATATAGCTCTGTTGACGAAGCATCGAAGAAGCTTCTCTGAAAGAAGCACAAACATTTTTTTAAACATGTAATAATTCGTAGGGTTTCCAGTGCGACAATCTCACCATGATTACAAGATAGGATAGGCTCTAGTAGGTGCTCAAATTTCGAAAACCTGATGCTCGTTCACGTGCACTAGGACTGCACAGTACATAGTCCTCTAGCACTTTGCCTCCACTAAAATGCAACCGCTGCAGCTGGGATAAAGCCTGTTCTTTAAAGCTTTACAGGCCAAGCACCATAACTGCTGTACCACCACGGAAGCAGGTAGCATGGTACTCTCCATGATAATGATGCAAGGTATGCATTGTTATCAGTGTGTACTTAATGACAATTAGCTCGATGCCATGTGGATAAACAGTGTTATATATCCAAATCTCTCTTATAAAGGGGTTATGAAGTTGCACTTGAACCGTATGACAGTGTGACGAGACTTAGCGGTGGTAAAATTAAATGGTGTATGCCAAAACGACTCCGCTAGCAACAAGTGCCAATCTCAAAGGCCATACTTCCGAACATTGCAAAACAAAGTAGTGGCTGCAGCACTGTGATCATGTAGCAGCTACCATGCTTCGTTATAAGTTCCATCTTCATATATAACTTATGCATTTATATTTAAATGTGAATCACTGCTAAATAGTGATGCCGTTGGCATACTTTTTGGTACTAGTACAGGCTTCCCAAGGAGTAACAGGAATGGCATAAGTACAAAAAGTATTCCTCTGTGGGGTGTTCGTTACCGCCAAGTTGGCCAAGCACTGCCCTTACCTAACTCGTCTTTCCTCCAACGAGCAAGTGAGGTGCCTACAAAAGAATGAGACAGTTACTGTAGTCTTTTAAAGATTATGTCTTCCCTCTCGTCACCTCTACACATCACACACATGTTACAGGCATGTTGCATACATGCTGTGCTTACACTGATTTTTGGAGTTTTACATTCTAAACCCACACATTGATTATGAGAGACTGCATTGTAAAGCTCCAGAAATTTTGAGCTCCTTGGAATCTTTAACCTGCAGTGACGTCACACAGCGATTTGGCCAGAACATTTTGCCGCCATCAAAATACAGCCGCCGCGGCCAGGATTCAATCCCGCAGCCTTGGGATCAGCAGCCGAGTGACATAGCTGCTAGACCACCGTGGAAGGGCTCGTTACAGTTACAACGATTGAACAAATAATAAAATATGGCGGAGTTATGTCACTCCTTGAATTCGAAAACTCCCTTTCTTGTGCATTTGGCAAGGAAAATGCTGCGCTTCAAATAACCCTACTCAAGTTATAATGGATGTATGGGAGCTGCTTCAACACCAAACCAAATTTCTCTTCACCTGCTTGGACGAGTACGGGAGCTGAAAGTTGCTCTTGACGAGGAGGACAATGGCCTCAAGATAACAAATTACTTTGGCAGCATGGTAGGCAATACAAGAGAAGCCAATTTCCCCACTCATGGGCCTTCCAGAAGTGCCTTTCCTCTGTTAAGCGGCGCAGCCGTGTGATGTGATGTGGAGGCTGTATGGTGTTCCAGCGCGGTTCCTGAAATTCAACGTGGTCGGTCGTCCTGCAAGATCATTTCACACTGTTGACATAATGTGCCCTTCTAGAAGGAATGTATAAGCCAGTGCACCACTTCAATATTAAGTTTGAATAGACCACTGGCAGCTAGGCAGTAGCCACCTGGTTTTGCCATCAATAGGAAACACCAGATTCTGAGGGTGATAATATACGGGTTCGAGAGCGAAGCCAAACCTGAGCGATGCGGGAGAAGAAGAAGAAGAAGAACCAACGCGAACTCGTGGGACAATAGCGCGTGCCAGCGTTCGAAGTAGGTCAGCGTTCGAGCTAGTCGGTTCTCGGCTCGAGGTCCAGTCCGGGAAACCTGGCGACGTCCTCTCGGCGCTGTACTGTTCCTGCGTTCCGGCTGGTGACTGGCCCAGGGACCAGGCGAAGGGTCCGGTGTCCTGGCTGTCGTTCCTGACAGCTGGCCGACCCACGAACGCGACCTGCGCTTCGGCTGGGTGACTGGCGCAGGGACCAGGCGAGGCACCACTGTTCCGACTGCCGTCCCAGGCAAGTGATCCCGTTCGGATGCCGTGCCGGGCTGCTGCCAAAGGAACATAGTAGACGCTGTGTTACCGAGCTGCCGCGGGGGCTTATACCCCTGCTGCGGCACGAAGCCGTGCTGTGACGTGGGCTGACGCACGCTGACGTCAACGAGCCGGGCATCGCATCCACTGACCGAAGTCCGCGCCGAGGCGTCCACCGTCTGCCCCGCACGGTGCACGGCAAGAGACTTGATTTATAAAGACTTTGTTGTTTGTGAAAGCATTTCATGTTGCTAGCGAATTGTAGCTAAATCATTGAGTTGTATATGTTCTTAGATTTTTCCATGTAAATATTGTTAGTGCTTTGTTTGTGTGTGCACCTGTTGCTCGATTGTGTTCCTTTGCTGAGCGGTTTTGGGCCCACACGATCACGAGCGGCCCTTTCTATCACACGGAGACACCACATTAGGATCCTGAAAAGACCCAAAGATACCCAAGGGTTGTGAAATTGAATGCCAGGAACACTGGCCTAGACACAAACATACCGAAGCAACTAGCATGCTCAACAGTTGGGTCATTTGTGCATTGCCCACTTTAAGCTATGTAATTATGTTTACCAGAGAACTGTAATGACACGGCAAGGCACCACTACTCACGATGTATATGCGATAACCGTTTATCTTGTGGCTTCATACAGCAGCAGCACATGAATACTCAATCCTGGCAATTGCCATGATCAGTGGTGGTGCCACAGACACCAAAATTACGAACCGGAGTGAGGAGATCACCGTTTACATTGGAGAACAAATGTACTCTCCTAGATTTTATTCATTAAACAAATTTGTCTGTACACTTCTTACGCCTACCCCTTGTGCCTAAGGGCACGCTTTTAATATTACAAAAAGGCGTGCTGCTGTAAACCGCATGCAGAACAAAAGAAAAATGCGTGTCTCTAATCGCAAGGAGGGTGTATAGGCCAGTTGGTGTTCTGGCTGTCTGCTAATAGAAGTGCAAATTCAAAGATGCCCCCATATATTGCAGGGCACGTATGCTGCGTCAATAAATCAGTTGTCAGCATAGGCTTGTACAGTGTTGCCCATCAGGGAGGAGGCAAAGGTTCAACCCTCTCTCAATCTGCACCCTGTCAACCCTCTCCTAACGAGGCCATCTTGCTCAAAAGGCAATGCAAGGTAATGGGATGGAGCAGATTTGGCGCCTCCCAATAGGCGATCGGGAGGGGCGCCCCCCCCCCGCCCCCCGCTCCCCTGTGCATACGCCTATCGTTGTAAGGCCAAGCAAAGGCCAAAACAATAAAATACTCACCTATGTAAAACTTTTCATGGCAGTGGGATGAATTGAACCAATAGTCCGTGAACTGCCTCGTCACTCCGAATAGCACGCAGTGCATGTGCTCTACAGTGGAGAAGTTAACGAAGTCGAGGTACTGCAAAGGACAGAATGCTAATAGCCCATTTAATCCATTCACTGGAATCTGCAGTGCCGTGGCAAGCAGCATGTCTCTGCGTACACATTCTGCTGTCCTTCCTGGTGCAGACGACCCTGTACAGACGACAACCTGAAATGCAAACACAAGTTGGATTGTACTTTCTATTACTCGTTTGTACTCCAGATACAGACTAAAAATTAATAAAGAACGTGTAAAAGCTAGCCCGTCCCCGCGTGAGTGCGGATAGGCGTTCGCCGGCGCGCATTGAAACTACGCAGCGGCGCTATGTTGTGAGCGGCTTGAGGCAGTTAGCTAAATAAAAGCATTAATTGCAGTGAAACAGTAATACATACGTCCTTCAATCTTCGGTCAGGGCAGAAGCATGCAAATTTGCATGCAGATGTTTTCTTGAAGGGAAAACGCCTGCTATTTCCCGTCATGCTCACATATCGCGAGACGATATCGTTGCAGCACTGTATTTACACTTTGATATTTCCCGGCTAACTTACTCAAAGGACGCTAAATTCACTTTACTGGAAACGCACAGCTGCCGCTAAACTGAAATAACTGTGCCGAACCGCAGGTGCCACGATGATATAGCACGCCCACGAAACCTACCCTCAGTGATCTTAAGGAGCAAAAGACTGCAGAGCAAAGCCAAATAATAATATAACTAATGCTTTTATACTTGGATACGAATACATGAAAGCATGCAACAATGCAACGGCTCAGGGACCGAACATAATGGAGGATATGCGTCACATGCGCGCGCATGTAAAAGCACAGTGGCTAGCGTACAACGCAAGGAGATATCGACACTTAGGAGCATCGTCCGCTTGCCGCTGGGTGCCGACAGTGTTAGATCTCGAGGATAATACCGATTTTGGTGCATATGAAGTTAACGAAACGGCGGCAAGAGCACCAAGACTGTGTCATGTAAATCATGCCGCTCATGACACGCATATCATGGTTCTAATGTTATGACCCGTTATTTACGCTCGCCATGCAGTCGTCCTGTCACTTAGTAATTTTTGTATACATCCAATTAACGAAACGCGTGGCATGTAAATTATGACGCTCATGACATGCATGTCACAGTTTTCAAGTTCTTAGAACGTGTCACCCATGGTAGTCGTATATTGTTGCCTGGATCGCCATACCACTTTTGGTATATATCAAATTAACGAAAAGGCCAGGTGAGCACCAAGACCGTGGCACGTAAATGATGCCGCTCATTTGTCCCTATGCCAAAGGTGTTAGCTAATCTGCTCGAAGAAATAGCTAGAGGGCTTGAAACCCGTTTTGGTTCAATTTGGACTTATCATGCTTAGGCTGCCCATGCTGACGACTTTGATGAAGTGATAGTTTCGGAATTAGCTGGTTTAATAAGAGTGTTGCCCAATTCTGCGCCAGGTCCTGATGGCACCATTACATCATTATTAAAAACAACACATAAACTACTGCCCCAGGGCCTCCTTGCACTTGTAACCACTCTATTAGGAATTCATGGATGCCTGCGGACTGTAGAGTTGCTAAAATAATTCTATGATTAAAGAAAGAGGGTGCAGGATATACAATAGATAACATCAGACCCAATAGCACTTACATCTAAACTAGTGAAACTCATCGAACGAATCCTTTCCAGCCGAATACATAATTCGTTAATTGTTAACGTGACGTTGAGCCCATCGTAAATTGGATTTAGACATGGCTGCTCCGTTTGGTGTGCCCATGTAGAGCTAGAAAGCCGAATACAGCTTGCTCGATATCACAAACAATATGCCGCTCTTGAAACTCTCGATAGCCTCGCCACGGTGGTCTAGTGGATAAGGTACTCGGCTGCTGATACGAGGGTCGCGAGATCGAATCCCGGCCGCGGCGGCTGCATTTAGATGGAGGCGAAATGTTGAGGCCCGTGTGCTGTGCGATGTCAGTGCACGTTAAAGAACCCCAGGTGGTCGAAATTTCCGGAGCCCTCCACTACGGCGTCTCTCATAATCAGAACTGGTTTTGGGACGTAAAACCCCACAAAACAACAACTCTCGATAATACAAAAGCTTATGGCAGTGTAGAACACACCAACCTAATCAATTCACTTCATAATGCAGGACCACCTCGGTATTTTGTATCATGGATATACGCTTCTTAGAGGGGAGAGACCTTTAGTGCTCACTACGGGGTTTGCCGTCTTTAAAATATAAACAACACATAGGCCTCTTTCAAATTTCGGTGTTGTCTCCGTTACTTTTGAATATACTCTTGCGCTCAATTCCTATCCAAGAGGACGTCCAGGTGTATGTATGTCCAGACGGCACCGCATTTTTGCGGCAGCGATAGAGGTACGTGCACTGTATCAAACTCTGCAGGCGTATATGAACAGGCTTCAGACGTGGCTGGAAGGAATTAACTTATCCCTAAACATAGGGTAAAGTGCTCTCACAGTTTTTCACGAAAGTGTTCCGGTGCATATCCCGTTGCCGCATAAACAAGACGATATTCCACAAGTTGACTCGCTAATGTATCTAGGGGTCGCTTACAATGAAAAACTTAACTGGAGTCAGCACATCAAAAATGTAGCAGCCAAGGGAGCTCGTGCATTGGGGATGCTTCGTCGGCTCAGCTCCATTCATTCTGGGCTACGCCGTGATGTTCTCATCGTGGTTTATTGCATTTATATTCGACTGATACTCGAGTTTGGCTGAGTCTTGATTTCTGGGGCACCTGCTTACAAGATTAGGCAATCAGTATTTCTATAACGCGAGGCATCACGTTTATGTCTTGGACTCCCGAAATTTATCGCAATCAGTGTATTATATCAGGAATCACGCCTTCCTTCTCTTCTTAAAAGGCTTCACCTGGTAACAGTGCGAATATTTTTTTTTTACATTTAAGCATCTCCAAGAGAAGGTCGCCATACATTTTTCAAGCGGTGTTAGCCTTCCGCTAGGAGTAGAGGCGCAACATGCTTGTGGGGAAAAAGAGGACGTTGGAATAAAGGGACAGGCATTAAAAATGGACGCCCCTTCAAATGTAATGTATTCTATTGTGTCCATGTAAATACGAACTCTGCATTATTTTGGCGCAGCCGACAATCGACTACAAGATGTGGGTCGCTTTATTCCTTGATGAGGTCTCCACGGAGACTATCATCGTTTCGAAATACCAAGCTGAAGATAAACCAGCGGTGGAACTACCTCGTGAACTGCACTCTGCTGAACTTGTAAATGTGGTCTTGGAGAAATCTTCCATAGACACTGATGAACTACGTCGAAGAGGTGCTGTGAAGGTCAATTTGCGTCTGCAGAGTATGGCGAGCTAGTCTTTCAGCTGGTGCGTCGAAAGGGCTCTGGATCACGGTCTTCGACGGATGTGGTGAGCCTCATTTTGAAAGCTCTTCAGCTACAGCAAGAGCAGGTCGTACAACAGAACCAACTCGTAACGCCGCTGATTAGTTTCCTAAACGCTCAAAAGCCCGTGCCAAAATTTGTTGAGCCCGACGAATTTGACGGCTCGTATTCAAGCCCAGACAGTTGGATGGAATTGTAAGAATATGCCGCTGTGAAGAACAAGTGGTACTCTGGCGGTGACAAGATTTCTAACATGCGCACATACTTGAGAGGCGTTGTACTCAGAAGGTATGACGTGAGTGTTATCGAAGACGCTAACAACTCTTGGAAAGACTGGAAAGAATCATTATTGAGCACATTCCGGACCAATCCAGTACAAAGATGGACATTGCACTTCAATTCAAAATCACGCATGGATCCCTTCTCGAGTATTTTTTTTTTTTTGAGGCTGGCCTTTTAAAGCTGGCCGAGCCTTTGCTGCCACCCTCTGCTGTGGTAGTCCTAATGCATGGACTGCACACCGAAGTTCGGAAGCAGGCTTTAGTGCTGTCCCCTAAAACTGTAGACGGGCTTTTTGAGTGTCTTGAGGCCATCCAATGTACTTCAGATGAAAAACGCCCTACCACTACTAGCTGACGCTTCAGGTGGTCTGTCGCGGCCGGTTCAAGCTGTAATGAACGAGAAACGAGCCCTCTTGTGAGCAGCGAAGTCGGGCTGGCGTGCCCCCACAGGTGGGGTGCATAACATGGATATCCACGCTGTGGACCGTTCGATGACAAAAAACTTATAAACGAGGGCTATCAGTCCGATCAGATCACCACAACTGAGACTGTTTATTTCGCTCCCTCTAGCCACTTCAGATTCCTGTCAAAGTCGGCAATAGACACATGATGGCCCTTATAGACATTGGTGCTTCTGTGTCGACATTAAAGGCCAAGCTAGCGGATGTGAGTCACATTCATAGCGGAAGAGCGCTATGAGTGCAAGCTTATGACGGGAAGATCGCATTGTACAATCAGTGGGCTTCAGTAACCATCGACTTTCAAGGTGACAAGATAGATAGTTAAGTACTGGTGATTGAGAGCGTGACATACGACTTTCTCCTCTGCAGGCCAGATATAAAGAAACTAAAAATCAAAGTATGCTGGCATGCGGTTTTAGTTGAAAGATTACCAAGGAACGAGACACAGGGGGGTAAACAAGATGACTTGCGAGTTCTAAAATGAGGAGCAGATATTGAAAAGGCCTACCCTTAAATCGTATGTATTGGAAACTACCCACCAGCGATGACGTCACACAAGGTCCCTTTTGAACTAACAAGACCGTCATCCGCAAATCACCTTATAACATCTCGAGAGAGCGGAAGATGTGGTTGAAGAAAGCACTACAGGTGATGTACGCTGATATATTTCGACCGTCTGCATCACCCTTCGCCTCTCCAAAACAATAGTGCCAAGGGAATGTGGAACTTTCAGACCCTGCACGGACTACAGTGCTCTCTATCGTCAAACCGACCTTATACCATTCCCAATGCCAAAGGTAGACACGATTATCGATGAGACAGGTGGCTGCCAACATTCTTCTAGTATTAACTTTGCAAAGTCTTTTGGCAGGACTCCGCGAACCGAAGAAACAAAAATGTACACTGATTTTATAACGCCTTTTGACCTGTACGGGTATAACAGGCTTCCATTCGGCTGGAAGAACTCACCGGCATGGTTCCAGAAGATTATGAACGAAGTTCTGAAGCTTTTCCTAGGTGTATTTTGCAATGTGTACATAGACGATATTATCGTTTTCTCAAAAACGGAGGCTGAGCAACACGATCACTTGTCTCAAGTACTAACTGCATTGAGTACAGCGCACCTGAAAGTCAATTTTAAGAAAAGCGCCTTCTTTCAGAAAAAATGGTTTTCCTTGGAAGAGTCTGACGAAACAACCAAGAGCACTAAACAAGAGTCCGTAGTGATGATCTCCCAACTGGTTAAACCACACGACGTAAACTCATTGCATGTGTTTTTGGGATTAGCAGGACATTTCAGGCCTTTCATAAAGGACTTTGCCATAAAAACAAGATGCCTCATACACCTTACACGAAGGGAAGTTTCCCTTGAGTGAAACAATGAATGCGAGGAAGTTTACCGCGATTTGGTGCATAATATCTCTACTAACCATGTTCTACGGATACCTGACTTCAGTTTAGCCTTTGAGCTGAGCACCGATTCTTCACACTACGGCGCAGGTGCGGTTTTGTATCAAAAGTGTCGAGACTCATCTGGCCGCGAAAAGCGACACGTCGTGGAGTATTACAGCTAGACCCTCCCTCTGAAATGAACTGCACCACTACTGAAAAGGAGGCACTCGCAGTCCTTAAAGCAATTCAGTACTTCCGCACTTACCTCGAAGGCACGAAGTCCACTTTGTTCACGGATCACCAGGCTCTCACTCATCTCTTGAATATGAATCAACCACAAGGACGTATTGCCACATGGTTGAGCTACTTGCAGCAGTTTGACTTCACCATCTCCCACCGACCTGTACCTCTTTTAACTGATGCAGATGCTTTCTCGAGATTATTGATATCATCCAGCAATGAATAACCGGACGAAATTAATGAAGTGAAATTGTGAGAAGGCACCGAACCTCTGACTTTTTTGAAGGTCGTTCCCAAGTTCCGTCAGCATTGGTTCCCAAGGTTCTTTATTTTTAGGACGGCAGCCAAGATTCGGGAGGACACGGTGGATTTTGGCGCACTTACAGCGAACTAGTCAAGCGATTTAAGTGGCCCCGCATGAAGGAAGATGTCAGTCAGTGCGTTCGTTCATGCCACATTTGTCAAGTGAATAATGTCAAATATATGCAGTCTACGGATGCCATGATACTTCCTCGCCATTCAAAGGTGCCTTTTGAAGTCGTTCACCTGGAATTTGTCGAATTGAATAAGAAACGAGAAGGAGTCAGAAAAACGCAAGCGTTTCTTCTGGCCATAGATGAATTTAAGCATCTCCGCAGAGAAGGTCGCCATACATTTTTATTAATCAATCGGCTGCAATTTTTGACACCCAAAAACGCGGGTTCGATCCCTGCCGCGGCGGTCGCATTTTCGATGGAGGCGGAAATGCCAGAGGCCCGTGCACTGTGCGTTTTCAGTGCACGTTAAAGAACCCCAGGTGGTTTAAATTTCCGGAGCCCTCCACTACGGCCTGTCTCTCCGCCCTATCTCTTTCACTCCCTTTCTCCCTACCGCCACGGACGCTTAGCCGTGCACTCTACATGGGTTGCAGAATTTAGCGTCTTTTCCTCACCGAACCACAATTATTATCATCATCATCATTGGCCTAGATCACGTCGCCGCCATGACGTTTTTGCGCGATCACCCTTGGATCCGTTGCAAGTGAACGTGAACTTGTGCTAAACGACTCTGTGGAAGCCATAACGATTTCATTTTACAATATATTCCCAAGTAACGCTAAACACCTCTCTCACTGTTACCTAAATTGCCTTTCAAAGATCACCTTTTTCACTTAGACACAAACATCATGATAGCTACAGACGCGCGTGTTTGGGAAGAGGAGGCAGGTGTTGAGATTGTATCCTCATCTCTGAATTGGTCCTTCTCCATTCGTTTACCGGACTTCACGTCCATTTTTCAAGCTGGACTATTGGCAATCGTCTTAGCTGTACGAAAATTACCCCAGTCCTTGTCATCACCCCTCATCCTGATTGTTTTTCCAGTTGTTCACCTCTAAGCGCTCCTAATTTGTCAAGTGCATTAGAAGCATTCTATTCTCTTCTCACAAGACATTTACACCTATCTCGTTTGATATGGGTGCCAGAGCAGAAAGGTCCAACACTTAATGAATATGCGGAAGCGCTCGCAGTGCCAGGTCTAAATGGTCCTGTAATTTCTTTATTGGCGACGTCGATGTTGGTTAGAGCTGCGCGCATCACAAAATATGCTACCTGGAATAATTTTAACAAATCTGCACAAGCCACAATTGATTTCGGCCACTTGCCTTATCCATGGTAGAATCGATGGTGGGAAACTAGAAGAGCAGAAATCTCAACCAATAAATTAAGATGCCGAGTCCCCAACTGAACTTTTACCTGTACAGATCTGGTCTGGCTCAATCACTGTTTTGTCTGCGTTGTGACGAGGATGAGTCTCTGGAGCCCTTCTTCACATCATGTCGAAGATTCAATATTCAACGGAAAAGGTTTCTGGAAGTACCCTTGCGAAACATGGAGTAAATTTTAAGAATAAGAGGATAAGGGGATGTGACCTTCTCGTTAGGGTGAGGTGAGGAACTTGTCCTCTCTTCCCAACTTCTCCTCCTGCCTGCTTCTCTTCTTCGTTCCTTTTGGAGCCGAGCTCCTCCAGCTAGCGTTGCTGCTGCGAATAAGGATGGACGGAAGCCTTCCTGCTATCTGCCCGCCGTCGCGTTGTCGACTTGAAAGATGGATACCAGCCTTTCTCACAAACACAACACGAGACTTTATATCAAAGACAGACATTACGTACACATTGACATACACATGGATCAGGCGCGTAGCCAGGATTTTTTTTCGGGGGGGGGCTTGAAGAGTCAGTGTATACGGCCGTTCAAGCGCGCAGCTTTTTTTTTTTTTTTTAGAGGCCCAGCTCCTTAAGGCGTGCGTCGTGCGTCCCCGCTGTATGTAGTAGGTAGCCACCGGCGCGTGCCTGCCGGGAGACACGCACGCGCTCGTGCCTCTCTGTCTTGTGAGAGAGAGACAGAGAGAGAGAGAGAGCGAAAGGCGCGCGTTGATGAACGCTCTACCAGCTCGCAAAAAAGGAGAACGCGCCCTCACCCGCGAGTGACAACGTTGGCGCAGGCAGCGTCTCCTAGCAAGTTTCTTGATTGAGAAAAATACCGACTGCTCGCGTTGGAGAAGCGTTCACCGGCAACCCATATATATATATATATATATATATATATATATATATATATATATATATATATATATATATATATATAGGCACTGGAACTTGACTTGGAATGAAGTGCCGGTGGGAGATTTCACTTGTGCATAGTTGAACCATAATGGTTCGTAGCGTGCGCGTTAACTAAATTAATCCGGAACTCGGCACGATCTACGATGAACATCCCGAGCTTCGCCCACTCATCATCATTCACTCCGTGGATATGCTGTAATTTTTTATTTTTTGGGGGGGAGGGGGGGGCGGGGTAGGAGGGGCTTGAAGATTGCATACGACCATTGGGTGGTCTTGGAGGACCTGTCAGGTCGCTCTTATGATTTTGGCATTGTTTACTGCCGTTCTGTGATGTCAGGTCAGGTGTGTAGGTGAAAACTGGAAGCAAGTGGAACTCCGCGCAGAGAAAATTGGCGTGCATGGTGCTCACACAGACTCCTTGTGCAGGCAGAGGCATTACATTGCTCGACTATATTTCCATGTGGTTGCTTACTGCAGGGCAACGTGTGGATTATGATGAGCTCTATGTTAACCACAAGGAAACACCATAGAGTGAAAGACCATATTTTTTAATGCTTTGTTTTTATTGAAACGCAGTAAATCACATAACAAATACTTCGCACATACAAACATTTTGGGTCCGTACGTCAGCATTGATTATAAGTCCAGTCGAGGCCATTCAGCACAGTTAGGATCAAAACTCTGCATGCACCACATGTAGCACAGGTTTCTTCTTGAAGGACGCTGCGACACTTTTTTAACATTGTCTGAAAACGGCGAGCATCAAAAGGCGCTCCAAGGAGCACTGACTCCGTCGCTTGATTTAGAACTAACAATGGTGATCTCGCGAACGCGGAAGTACCTGAAGCAATAATTTATGTTGCTTTTGAGTTCAACATATACAGAAAACATATGTATGTTTCCGTCAGAACAACAAAGGGTTAGACGACGTAAAAGTCTTGACTTAAAAGTCTGTACCACGTCTCTCCTTTGAGTAGCTGAGGCGTTTCCTTTGTGGAAACGGGTTGGTACAACGCAGCAGCGTCGCTCTGCGCTTTTCATAATTCGCCACTGGGCCAGAAACAAGAACCCCAACCGCGTATAGTCACAGTGACTGATGAAATGCTAACAGTTTTCATAAACAGTAACATGGGAGTGATGGAGTACTAACGTATAAAAGGAGGCACTTGCATTTATGGCACAGTATCCAAAACGTGGAATCTAAAATAAGGAAGCCAACAGAATATGTAACAACACAATGAAACGAGATTAGCGGCTTTTACAGTTTCAGCGGTTTCAATAACTTATTATTGTTTCGGACAATGCAATGCAGTACAAGAAATAACAAACATACAAGGGTCACATAGCACTGCACCAGGATCCTTGATTAATCGTTACACAAAAGGCGGAATACAGAGGAGTAATAATAATCAGGAAACCGGACACACGTAAAAAAGCGAATGATAATATACGCAGACGTAGCAAAATACATGGCTACAAGTGAGCAAATAATGTTATCCAAATTTCAATGCAATAAGTAAGCGAATAACTTCTTAGCTGGAGTTAAGATAAGTATGAAGTGGAAGACAATTTTTTGGCATATGCTAGACTATTCCAAAGTGCTGCTGCACAAAAGGAGGATAACATTTTACCGTAATTAGTATGATATATGGGTAACAGAAGGTTTTGTCGGGCTGCAACCTTGTGCTAATAGGATTAAGAAGTAGATCAGAACCGGTGAAGTCGTAACCAACTTGTTTAGTTACTAATTTGAGAAATAATAGCGCTACACGATAGTTAAAAACATCTCCAACTTAAGGAATGTGGTTTTTCTTTAGCTCTCAGGAGGTGTTGGAAGAAAAATGGCCTATGAATATGAGCGATGGGAAGAAATCTGACAGTAGGTTTTAAAGCATTTACAGAGCCGCATGCAATCCTTAGAGAAAAGCTAGAGAACAAACCCCAAATGGCGGGGAAGCTTCGCGAAACGGTCGATGACATCAGAATGATTTATGTTTATATCCCTGTGACAGTAGAGGAGGGCTAGGCCAACCAGCCGCTCCTCGGACATTGTTGAGCGCAAGTAGGTTTTTAGTCTCCTCAAACTGGAGAACGATCTTTCTGCTGTGGCGGTGGTTAGAGGGAGTGTTACCAATATTTGCAGCAACTTATAAATATTGGGGTAAAATGTGCTGTCACAGTGAGGAAGGGCGTCGAGCCCAGTGCTAGGACGCAAGCTTGGTCCTGTTGACTCCCACTTAGTCCACCAGAGCCTAAATTCACCGAGAGCAGCAATTTCATCCACATCGTTAGAGAACGCAAGAATTAGTTCCTTCGCTTGCCTTAGGCGGGCATCATGTGATGGAGGAACTGCTGCGGGAATCAATGCACCGAAACTTTCTATCAACCGCCTGTGATTCTCAAATCGCTGCTTTAGCTGAGAAAGTATAAAATCGATGAAAGGTATATACACGGATCTGCGGAAATATTTCCTCTGCACTTTCTGCGTGATCATTTCCGCGATGTTGTTGGAGGCTCCTAATCCTTGGCTTTGCTATTTCAACGTTGTGGCGCTCTCCACACTCTTGAGCCTTGGAGAATACTTCCCCAAAGCACGCCTCGGCGTTTGTTCGGTATTGCTCAATTGTGCGTTGCACAACATCTATGTGACCAATCGCCGTACACATGTCCGAATTTTTTGCCTGAAGTTGTCTCGATAAAGGCAGGGTCACTGCCAGGACGTGCTCTGCGACATGGAGGCCCACAATGAAGGATGGTGATAGCAGGGCAGATATCATATTGTTCGCCTGGGCTGCATTCTCGGAACTCCCATTTAATTCAATTTCAACCAGCGCCGCAATGACACAGTCAAAAAGAGAAACAAAAGAAAGAAGCGCGTCATGCTTTTCCACCCAACGAGTCTCACACAAGCCGAGAAGTCGCTTGCGCCTTGACTCGGATCGCACGTCAGCGATCTTTGCACGCAGCACGTTTGATCGGCTTGCCGATTTGCGAAAGAATTTCGCAGTCTCCTTGACTGTTCCGAAGCAGTGCCTAATATCAGCTACAGAACAAGCAGCACAAAGCACTAAGTTTAAACAGTGGCTGGCACAGTGCGTGTACAAAGCAGTTGGGTATTTCTCGCGAATCGCTGCTTGCACGCCATTTGCTTTTCCAGCCATCGCACTTGCGCCATCGTACCCTTGCCCTCGAAGGTTCTCCATATCAATCCCAACGTTCACTAAAAACTTCACAATCTCCCGTGCGATATTCCGGCCACTTTGGTCATCTACAGGAACAAAACCCAAAAAAACTTCGTCAACCTGGTTGCTTCCCTTGTCCAAGTAGCGAGCACATATGGTGAGCTGTTCAATGCTCATGCATATGGTGAGCTGTTCAACATCTGTGGTCTCATCCGCGAGAACAGAAAAACAGCCCGCGTTGTTAATTTTTGACACGAGATTCTCTCGAATGAGGGTGCCGCAGATTTCAACAATCTCATTTTGAACTGTAGGACTTAGATATGACGCATTGCCGGAGCAGTTCTGTATATGTTCTTTAAGGTAGCTGTCTCCGCAACTACTCCGCATGCGTAGTAGTGCTCTGAAGTTGCCTTCATTCTCTGTTGGAGCACTGTCGAGATCTAGTGGCCCGCTGTCATTATGACCACGAAGAGACAGCCCTTGTCTTCCGCAAAATATTATTGTGTCGACTATAGGGGCCAGTCTCTCTGTTTTCTTTTATCTGGAGCTTTCTGCTGCTATCAAGCTGTTCAACTACAGTAAGCGCACCACTCGAGAAGGCCTTTATAAAATGATCAGCCGCCGATTGGCTTTCCCGATGGTACACCGTGTTCTGATGTGAATCGAAAAGTTCCAGTGCGTGCTTCCAATCTCGGCAAGCTCTAGACACGAGTGCGCCGGTGGACGCATGACGCCCTTTGCCAACTTCAGGGCGGCAAAAGAGTGCACAAACGCGGCAGAATGAGCCCTCACGCAGCGCGGAATAACTCAGCCATGGGTATTTGTCAAGCCACGCCAGCTGAAATTTCCGCTTCTGCTTTAAGTCCTTGACGCACTTGAACTCATAGCTTCTACCAGGTCGCCAGGGGGACGTGAGGAGCTGGTGCTTTAGGACATTGTCAATTTGGTTGACATTTTGGTACAGGCCAATGTCGAGTCTGCTGCACTCTGTCCCTTGGTGTTCTGAAAGAGTTCCATTATTTAGGCGAAGACCTTATATGTATTATGCGGAGTTGCGGACGTTACCGTAAAGAAAAAATGAAGAACAATGTTGCGGAAAACTATATATGGTACAAGAAATGCGGTACAGAAAATACAAAACCTGTTAAACATTAATGCCCTGAAAACTTCCCTCACCACTGCCACGGCTGAGAACACAAGGTGCCCGACCAGGTGGTGGAAGTCAGGGGTGGCTGGAAGCGCTCAATCAACAAGCTGGCTCATTGCCGCACTGGATAGGCAGGCTGGGATACGCGGCTATGAGCCATGTCAATCTTTACAGCCTGTGCGAAATTACCCACTTGACATTCGATAACCAAAGCCACTGGCTTTCACCTTTACGTCTCTTAAGTGATAGTCCTAGGATTTTTTTTCTTTTTTAAGTGTCCCACTCTTCTTTCATAAGAATCAACATAACAGTTACCCTGAGAAGGTCCTTGGTCTTCCTGAAGGCGAATATCATCCTGTGCTTGTTTGGGGCTGACATTCCCGGTGGGTCTAGGACGCGTTCCTGCATAAGTAGATCCTTAAATCATTGCAAAATTCACCACTGTGTGTCACATTTAAATGTAAAATTAGCGAAAATATAATAGATTAACGCAAAGACGACTTTATAGCATGGTATGAACAATTGAAAAGCAATACATATCTTATTTTTGAAGGAGCATTGGGGCTCATCAAAGGGCCCATGGTCTGTAGTATGTTCTAACTTCGACATTCATTTGTCCCGGCCGACTGAGCGCGAATACAATACAATCTCGTGGAGACAATACTTTCCCAGGTGGCAAAGAAAAAGAGCTGATAAAAAATCTACCAGAGACGCATTCGTTTCCTCACCGTTAATACAAAGGTCCTTCACTTGCGCACACTAATGGCGCAATGATAATTTTAATATAACTTGTAACGATGCCGCGATGCTGCGTAAAACTTCCGCAATACCAAACTGTCGCTAAGGTGCCTTTTGTGAGTCCATTTATGCATTGATGTCTACGCCATTCTGATAAACTGTGGAAAACCCTCCTGATCATTGTATCATTTTATGTATTTAGTATTTACGGTTTTCTCACCAGCACTTATATATTTACTACACTATGGGAGCTTATTCTAACAACCAATCAAAATAAATCAGTACGTCTGCATGAAAAGCGAAGACTCGTCTAGGATTTGATTCCAAGTATATAGCCTCAGTACATCTCGGGTTAGATACAGCTACACAGCTGTATCAGTCCTGTGTACTATTAACACCTTTTTCGAAATACTTATTTCGTTACAGTTAAATTCATTCGTCCTGAATAACATCATACTACGGCCCCAGCGATATAGCTTTGCCTCTGGCAAATCTGTAAGCACCGCCATCGACCTTTCCGCGAACAATTATCGGCGCATTTTAAAAGCTGGGCAACGAAGTCGATATTTTTTTGAGACACTATGAAAGCCTTCGGTATGGTTTACCACATCAAGATCAAAGTAAATTTAAAATCCTAAGACATTGCCTGAAACACGCAGGAACTTTTTTTTAGTTATCTTGTGTCATGCAGTCCGCCATTTGACCATTTGCAAAAATTGACTTTCCTGCAAAAGTTGGCTTTCCCGAAAGCATATCTCCGAACCAAGACTTCTCGTCCACAGATTGCCTTCCTGCTCTAAGCGTGTGAACTTGGCCCGCTATTCATCCCGTTCAACGGCCGTCCCCGCCTTTCTTTCGCTTCTGCCCCTCTCTGTTAATCGCTGAACTCGCTGCGAGACGGCTCGCCCCCCGCAAAATTTTGAGAAGCTTTCGTGGTGCTCGTTCACGTCGGATGGAGTGTGCAGGCGTGAACGCGCTTAGAGCACAAAAGCATTCTCAAGAAGGCGAGAGCTTTTGGTTGTAATTCGGAATCTGCCGAAAGTAAACTATGTAATGTCAGGATGATTGCTATTAGTCGCACGAATATCGAGTCACATTATGCCTCCCACGACACCTCGCGTTCATTCCATGAGGTTAAAATGTCAAAAAAGATGTCAACTTTGCGAAAGAGTACAGAGGGTGAGTTGACACCCAAGGGTCAATTTAGACTGGCATCTACATTGGAAACAGCAAATCAACAGTGTTCATAAAAAACTTGACTATAGTTCTTGCATCTTTGCTGGCGCTAGGGGCAATATGTTTACCGTGACTTACCTCAGGCCTCGTACTCTTCTTTTTTTCTTTAATTTCGTTGACACTAAGGTTACTCTAGCAGAATAGTGCACATAATATTTTTTACTGCCTTACTGTGGTCACAAAAACGAGCTCTATGAACGTATTTTTTATCCGTCGTACAAGTAATCATACGATTTCGTTTGCAACTGCAGGCAACTAGACGTACACCTGCTTAAAACACAAGATAGTGCACACATATTTCTCCTTTCCTAATACCATATCTACATTCCCCGCGTCTGCGCCCCAGGCAACCAAATAATGGCAGTATAAATCCCCCCCTCCCCAATTGTAGCGACGTATATGATGAACGATCGCTCGTGTATTTCGATGATATAACCCGGAATGATATGCGCATTGAAACAAAAGTTGCAGGAAACATTCATCATCTATGAAGACGCTTTTTTTTTTATTTACAGTAGAGCACCTCGATCAACTTATTCAAGTGCTTGCTTGCAAATGCACCGTTCTCTGCCTCACTTGCTTTTATTCAACTGTACAATATTAAGAGGCCAGCGGCGGACTGTCAATGCTCTTTTGGAAGTTGATCTGATACAAGCTAAAAATGGTATCAATTCAAATAGTTTCCTATTCATTTTCTTTGCGCATTATACAATAAACCATTGACTGAGTCTGATTGATCATCTCGGCGACAGTAGCGGCTTCGGCTATTATGGCTAACAAGCGCAACTTGCTACTCAAGAAATGAAATTAACGATAAATTTCCTGGCAATAACCATGAACTACGCAAACATTTAAAAGGTATTATTTAAACATTTTCAGATAATTCAGATATCATCCATACAGGCCAACTTAGCGCCATTGCAAGGTGACTATATCGATTACATCAGTTAACATGCAACGATGCAAGTTGAAAGACATGACTTACCGCTCGAGGTCTCGCTCATATGTTGGCGTTTCGAAGATGAGCTTGCCCAGAAGTCGGAGAGTCGCTTCTGCCCTTGGGACATATTTTCGTGAAAGCGACGATCCGCAGATGACCATCGGGTCTTCAAAGAGTGTCGCGACCTCCGTCTGCTCGTAGCGGGGCTGGTGACCGTGTAGCAGTGGTCGTGGTTGTCGTAAGGAACGCTGACGGTGAGGATAAAGCCGAGAACGCGCTCGGCGAACCACAGCACAGCTTCTTTTTTTCGACTCGCCATTGCCCGTTTTTAAGTTGTGGATAACACTGCCAAACAATGCTGTCCAATCGCGAGGTTCGTAGAAAGTTCCTCTCACTGCAGCACAGCCTCCTGAAGGGGACATGCCGGGCGCGCTCGTTGTGAGCATATCGAAGGGATCAACAAAGATGACGAAGAAACTACATTAGGCCATCCATGAGGCTTCAAAGAAACAACTATCCAACCCATTAGGGACACTGCTCAAAATGACACAGCGGAGATACTGTAGATATGTTCCCTGCGGGAGCGCAGAAACCGCACGAAGTACGGCGTCGCTGGCCCCCCAGCTGCAACAGGAAAAAGAGAAAGAAGCCCGGCTGCTGCATACAACGCATACCATGAGTGTTCCCAGTCGCAGCCGTGGAAGAAAAGTCGTGTGATACAAGGAACAGCGGCATACTTTGCTTTGAAGTTCGTTCGCTAGCTTGATAGCTTTCGCCCGCAAACGACCTTCCTCCAGCAAACTGCACACGTAGACGGATACGCAGCCTGGCCGCTTCCTTTTGTCACATAGGACAAAAGTACTGCATTGCATGAGTGGTACTACATTGCGAAGGTGTGTCTGACGCCGTCGTTGTGCTGCTGGGGGTGAAGATCGCCGGCTCCCCTTCAGGCCGTTTTGTGTTCCCCACTGCCGCCGAGCACCCACTGGTTTCTCTCACTGGGAGTGATTTAGTCACACCTGGCACTCGTTGCCGCCAGTGATCTCCAGTCTCGTTAAAGTGGCCTCTCCTTTCCACTCTCTTCGTTCACTCCCCTTTTCCTGTGACTGCTTCGGCTAAGGCTCCTCCTTGTGCTTTGAACTTTCTTTCTCCTTCCTGTTCTTTCTTACCCCCTTCCCTTTGAGTGTACCGGTTGCGGTGTCCTCTCCGGAGAGACAGTTACCGTGCACCCTCCTCCACCATTCTATCTTTCCGTGCCATCAAGAATATATCATCTCCTAAGGTCTCCTCAGTCGAGAGACACTTACCGCGTGAAGTCCAAACCGAATTTCCTTTCCGAAGAATCTACGTCTTTAAGGTCCTTATCATAAAACCGATCAATGACAGGCGTCTTTCGTTTGCCGCCGTTGCTTTACTGCAGAAAAAGACGTGACTTTCCCTGCTATAGCGTGGCGAGTTAATCACCTTTGCTCCGTTGAACAAGCCGCATTCTCCCTTCTTTCAAGCCCCTAGACGTCAGGCGGTCGTTGAGAGGTGAATTCCCGTAGCCACACGTTTCCAAGGATATGCGCCTTTGTTCATCGTGACGAGTCAGCATAGCCAGCCCGGCGCCGGCTCGAAAAATTTCGGGGGGGGGGGGGGGCTTCAGCCCGGTCAGCCCATGCCTGCCTACGCCACTGACATGGATGACTTAGCTTCGGTTGGTAGGACCTAGGTGAAGCCATCGGTTGGTAGGGCCTAGTGGTGGGACCGTCGCTCCAATTCGGCAGAGCCGACCAGTGCATAGCACCTCTCCTGCGACCTCAACCACCGCCCGGACTCGTACTAGATGCCCCCTCTAGTACTATCCGCGCCCGAACCCCAATTGGGAGGACTTTGGTGGAACGATCGCTTCCATTCGACAGAGCCGACCCCAGTGCATCGCACTGCTCCTGCGACCGTAAACACCACCCGGACTCGTGCTAGATGTCCCCTCTAGCACTATCCGCGCCCGAGCCCCGGTTGGGAGGACCTTGGTGGAACGATCGCTTCCATTCGACAGAGCCGACCCCAGTGCATCGCACTGCTCCTGCGACCGTAACCACCACCCGGACTCGTGCTAGATGTCCTCTCTAGCACTATCCACTCCGTCCTCGCCAACCTTCGGGCTACCCTACAACCTACTGCTTACCTTCAGCCTTTCCTGCCTCCGCTTCCAGTCCTGCTTCCAGTCTCTGGCTTCCGAACTCCCCCTGCCAGGCAAAAGGGGCAACCTTATATACACCGGTTGCCCCGCCCTTCAACATCTCACAGCCAATCACACACGGCGATTTACACCCCGACGCCACTCTAACCAATGACGACAATACAGTGGGTACGCTTGCTGCCCACCACGCTGCGGGTTAGGGGTGAGGGCACCAAACCAGCTGGTGACTATATACATTCCTGGACACGCTGTCGGAATTACTCCTTTCTCTCTGGCCGCCAAACACTTGTCACGCCAGTTTCCAGTCACCAGCTGTACAATGCATCACAACAATGGTCACCTCCTCCCCCACACGTTCACTACTTAGCTGTGGGTCTTGCCCGGTGCCTCCTCTGCATACCATATTCTCCTTCGCATTCCGACGACCCTTACACATGGGTTTAACTTTGTCTCTTTCGGTAGTGCTCTCTATTGGTGGGACTGTTCTGGAATTTAATCACAGGAACGTTTGAAAGGCCGTATACAATTTTCTTCGTGAGACAAAAAAATTCAATGTTGATTAGCTAAGTTTTTTGTTTCATACACCTTTTAATCTTGATAACGGCATGTGAGAACTAATCTCCATAGCATTCGTTTTTTTTAATTATATACCTTCAGTCTTCGAAGGCAACTCCTGTGTTTTATATGTAAGCAGTTTGGTATCTTGAGGGGATACTCGAAGGGTGGGCTAAATTTTACCCAGTTTTTAATTATTTAATACATATTATTTCAATGTGCTTGCTCCAAGAAAGATTGTCAGTGAACTCTAGCCAAGAGTACTTATACTCAGATACCTTAAGTAACGAAGATTTTTGGAAGACTACGAGAAAACTCAAGGAGCCAGACGCCTTGTGAATGTGATTGAAACAGTTTTCGTGAAGTTTATACTCATCTGCGAGGCAATGCAGCATGAGCAAAATTCTAAGAATGCTTCAATGAGAATGAAATGCTCTTCAGGAGATTTAATAGGGTCATATAGAACGCAATCATCGGCATATAGACGCATGTTAGTGGTTATATTTTGTGGCAAGTCATTAACGTAAAGTAGGAAGAGAAGAGGGCCAAGGACAAGTGCCCCGTTGTATGCCGGAGGGGACATTAGCGACAGTAGAGTCGGAAGGATTATAATAAACATATCGGGAACGATCTGGCAGAAAACTAGCAATACAGTCGACGAGTTTAGGATTACTTAAATGAGGCTAAGCTTAAAAAAATTGCCCTCCAATTCACCCTGTGAAGGTGGTTGGAAAGCGAAGCTTTTTACGCCACCCTCATGGTGACTGCGGCGCACTTGATATTTCACACACTACAACGTAACTTTAACCACGGCCTTTATTATTATTTACTTCAGAACAATGTTCACTGCTGCTTTATGATCGGTGTGATATACACTCAAATTTTCAATTTTCACTGTAGTTACATTCTTTGCCAAGGTTAAATCAATGCGAGAGCTGCTGGGTTTTGCCTACGACGCTGTTGAGCGAGACGATTTTGTTCTTTCCGCCGAGCATTATATTCACGCTCTTCTTCTGCCGTCTTTACTTTCCGTGGTCTACCCATAGTGGGGTAGTCTAGAAATGAACCGAAGCAGTTACTTGGCTGGAAGGGTTTCGAAAGACGTCAACCCTCTTTCAAGCAGCTGCAGAAGCTTTGCAACAGCTGCAATCTAATCTTACGGACCGCGCGGAGCCTGTTTCCGTTGTTTGCCCGTAGCCCTTATCATCCATCATGTTGGCTTATCACTTTGAAGCTTGTTTTTGTGGTTTTTCTTGCGAAAACGAGTGCTTAACTGTACGCTGAATGCCTGAATTCAAGTAAGCTATACTGCTATACCTGCAATTGTTAGCGGTTCGTCGGGATCGTTTTTTGCTTACAACGACGGACACGACAGAACCCTTGGCTGGTAGAGGTACAAAGCTTCGCTTTAAAACTTATTTCTGGTGTAGGACAGTGTCAAAAGCCTTGAACAGATGTATAGAAATTGCGTCAACGTGCGAACCTGTATCGACTGCTTTAGCAAAGTTGTGCGTGAATTCAACTACGTTACCCTGCTAACACCACGACGAGAACCATGCTGGCAATCAATCACTTACCATATGATTGGTTCCAGGTTAATCCATAATATGTCTGTAAATTAAATGTTCATGTAACTTGCAGGAGTGAGAAGTGAGAGAAATCGCTCAGTAGTTAACGTTTGCTTGTTACCTGGTTTAAGCAATGGTAGAATTTTCGCCTGTCGCCACGAGGAACGAATATATGCAGTTTCTAAAGATTCCTTTCAAATAATACCTTTATGGAGTAAAAAAAAAATCTGGGCAGTCTGCCCTGGTGGCAGAAAGGTTGTGTCCGGCCTACCGCCTTCTGGCTTCAACAAGCTCAATTAGGTCATGTGATTTTTCACGTTAGTAGCTGCTACATGGTCATGGCGGGATTGTGGCACATGACAACCATTACATGGTTTCGGTGGAGAGATGACACCTGGCGAGGTGTTAATGTCACATGACCACGTCCAATGTTCTGTTGCGTGATTTGCGTCACCTGTCGATGTTAAAGTTGGTTTGGCAGCTGTTTGTGACGCCCCCTTCCTCCTTCCTCTCCTCGCCCTCACCTCCGTTACCCACGCCTTCCTGTACTCTTCACCCTACTCCTCACCCTACTTCCCATGACCATGCTATACTGCGCCAATATACGCTATTCTGCGGTATGCAGGCCGTGCGTCGTAATACGCGACGTACGGCCGGCTGAGAGCGCTCCGCTCTTAAAAAGCGTTCTAATGAGACAAGCTTTGTAAATAGAAGTTTTCCAGATCTCCATACCTGTTTCAGCACCTAGCGCACGGCGCACACAAAAAGAAACGATTAAAACGCTATGTGCATAGGGTTAAAATGTGCGCACTGCGCGGTATGCTGAAACGGGATATGGATAATCCCACCCTATCGCAATTTCACGTCACGATTGTTACTAACATACAACTACATTGCACTAAAAAAGAAGTGCTCTAAACTTGTAAGTACACTTATTGCCACTTTATTGCGCAGGCATCCCTACTGAAAAAGTCCCTTTCCGTATTTCAATAATTCCATATTTTCCATACAAGGTCCATAAGTTTTCCATATACTTACCATATATTTCCCATATATTTCCATATGAGTCTTGCGGAAACATACAGAATTAATGGAACGACCATACGGAACGTTTCAGTAGGGATATATGTAAAGGTAAGCAAACGCCAGTACTCTTTGACTTTATTATTCACATTTTTCATCTTGGTTAGCTCCAAATTTCCACTCTTGCAGGACTGGGCAGTGTCGAGATACAAGAATATCGTGATAGTGTTTCAGACACACCTTTGAGCATCCGTTCGCTGTATCGAATAACATTGGAAAAATATATTTGTGTTTCGGTAGTGAAATACTTTTACTATGTATTTCCCGTATCGTGATACTATGCAGATCACGGCTGTCTCGTTACTTTTTCTTCGATGAATGCTGTTATGATGGGTTTAACGTACCAAAACCAGCTGTGATTATGAAAGATGCCGTAGTGGAGGGCTCCAGAAATTTCGGCAACCAGGCGTTCTTTAACTTGCACTAACATCGCACAGCACACGGGCCCCAACATTTCACCTCCATCGAAATGCAGCCGCCGCGGCCGGGATTCGATCCCGCGACCTTCTGATCTGCAGCCGAGTGCCATAACCACTAGACCACCGTGGCGGGGCCTTCGAGGAATGAGCTACTTCTTTTGTGATTCCAGCGATTTGCTTGAGCTATGATATTTCTTGGATAGCTAATGCTGTTACCGCCATGTATATCAATTTCGGTGTACAATGTGTGCTTTTCTCGCCCTGGTTCAGTATTACATTTATTGTAACTGATATCTGTACATATGTCGTTATTAAGAATTGCGTACAGTGGAAGCCTCCATTGTATTGCCTTAATGTCACTAAGACTACTATGATAAGATAATTATTAAACTGAAAGTTTCAGTGCGCTGAAAACTTAAATATTATGCTGCACTTAATAAAGGGATTTAAGAAGTATGAACATCCCCGACATAGAAAAAACTATTTCACTATCAGTATTGCTGTGTCTGTGCCGGAGTACTTTTCTCTTCATTTCCCAAAAGTATCTCTTAAATATTCCGTCACGTTAATTACAAATACATCTCATTATCTGTATTTCAGGCTTCCAAACCCTGTATTTAGTTACCTGTATTCCGGAATACTTTTCCGGGTACCTATGCCCATCCCTGACTACAAGTTCACTGGCGAAGAGCAGCTTTTGAATCTTAAGCCCTACGGCACTTCCCCATATCCCTGCCCATTTATCCAACTGTGCAGCTTGTGGCCATGCCACGATGTTTTTCAATGGAAAGAAATATCTGGGTGAACGCGTTATCTCCCACCTTTAGAACAAACTGAGTGGTCATCAAATGACTTGATTTATACTTTACATTAAGTAAACCACCACGCCAGCGAGCGGTTAGAGCGTGTAAGCAGAAGCATAATATCAGAACGTTAGAGGGCACATTTCCTTGCCTTCTCAGGCTTTGACCCAATTAAAAATGCTGCTTGGTTAACTATCACCAAGAATCAATACCTCTCCGTCGTATTCTAGTCCTCCGAAAAGAGCCTGTGCTGTGCGAACCAACCCATCACGTGCGCGTAACGCGGGTGTCAAACGGAGGGGGCAAATGAATGGCGGATTCCGTAGCAGACGGCGCGGATGTCTCGACTCGTTATGGAGAAGCGGGCGAGGAGGACATTTAGGCAACCTACAGTACCTTTGCAGTGCTACAAGAAGAGCGAGTAGTATTGTAGCGAACAGCTCCCCATGTTTCGTGAAAGATCTAAATGATTTATTGGTTTCAACACATCGATGTTTGTACGAGCCGCGATTTGTGACTTGTTGCGTAATAGCAAACAGTTTTCGTTGATGCACTTGCTGCATTGTTCACGTATCAACAGTGAGAAATTCCACCGCCACCTCGCCGTTCTTATGGGGGCCTATTGGCACACCCAGCATCACTGGGCGTAAGCGTCCAGCGCCGTGATTATGGGAGCAGTATGACGCTGCATAATGGCATGCTAGCATGGCATAGGGTACAGGGATAGGCTGGTTACTCAAAAGCAAAAGCGCTCTGGAGGAAGAAGGCGTGCTGATCTTTTGAAATGCATGCATAAATACATAAATATAAAAAGCAAGAGGTGGTACAATACTAAAAAAAAAAAAACTTCGACTACCCGCATTTAGCCATCCGACATTCAAATCTCCAACTCAGCTCGCTACCACTACGCCGCGCCACAATTGTGCACTTGTACACTTGACGCATTGTGCTAGCAGACTCAGAAAGGTAACCTTTTATTGGCTTTTCGTCTGGATTCCATGACGCACGGCCGTCCTGAAATGCCAGACACTTTAGAGGCCCAGAAGCATTATCGCGTCAAAACGCATGCCTTCCTCACTGTCAAAAGGTAAACATGTAAAGCTGTAGCTGTATAGCAGTATCATCGTTACAGTTAGAATATTTCCAATCAAATACCAGCACTAGCAATCTATAAAACTTCTTCAATTGTTTCTAGTTGGCTGCAGTAACAACACTGGCTGCCTCTGCGTAGAAACATTCCCTTTTATTCATATGTCTTATCATCTGGTGGTTTGTGTCCAACTTGAAAAAGAAAATTTTTTATACCTCCTAGAAATATCATATTTCTCAGTCTTCTTAAATCGCCTCCTGCTGCGCCGGCATCCCACTGGGTTCTCTGCAATGGAATACGAAGTAACATATGACATGAGTGTTTGTGTAATTTTAGCAGGATACATCATAAGGCTTTTATGAGAAGAAATGGGCCCGTAATGCACGATCTAACGTGTGAAGTTCTTTGATGTGCACACATGCAATAATTGACATAGATTCACACCACACAGCTAAGCTTGGCATGAACGTACGCAGCCTAATATGGCACACAGTTCGTAAGAGCATGTCGGTGACATTGCGGAAAAACATAAAGCGATTGACCAATTGTGTGAGATTGTGTCAGATTGTGACCTGCTTGGTCATTCCTGTACAACTCGACTAAAGAGGCTTGTTCGCCTAGTCCATTCCCACGTGAAGCAGTTATTGTTAATGTGAGTTGTTATGAAGACACCGTAGGCCTTTTATCCTAAAAAAGGTATAAAGGAGTATATAGCGTTTAGGGGTTCGAGAACGGGCGCTCTTCCAGCGTGAAGCCACTGTCAGCTGCTGCAGAAATCCAATTCAGCAGCATATTTTAAACACTTGTAGTGTGCAGGAATCCGCTCCCCCCGCCACTAGGAGTTTTCACATTTCAGAGTTGAAGGCAACTTCTCCTCCACAGCACTGCCTGTGATGATTATTTTAAGCAGGTTCTTTTATAGGTTCGTTTTCGGACGACTCTCTCAGGCGAAGCCTCCGAGAGTCTAATCGAGGACAAAGCCGTTCTTCACACAACACAACAAAACACAAGGGTTTTAATTTAAACTGATAAGAAAAAGCATAATGAAAGAAGCACTTGAAAGGGAAAAAAACATCACACCATTAAGAAAGTAGCACGCTCTAATAGCGTCTCTATGGGTGCTACGAGAGTCCTGGCAGTTTAATCTCTACGGGTCCGTCAGTCATGCGTGAAGGCGACGCGAGAGAAGTGCATGGCTCACCAAATCACCGATGAGCTTGAGTGAACAAGTGAGCGAAGTACAGCAGACTTGTGAAGAACACGATGCCAGATGTTTGATGGCGACGGAGGACGTGGGCGGTTAGGCGGCTCTATCAGGTGGTAGCGGCCTCTCGTCCAGGCGTCTCGGCGTGGAACTCGGGCCCGCAGCCCGACTGTTCCCGCTATGCCTACGGGCACAAGAATCCAGCAATTCCTCGCCTGGAGCTTGCGAGTCGCTGGGGTTCAGTTGGCTGGAGTCAGGTCAGCAGGAGGTCCCGGTCGGGTGAAGCCCTGGTGGCTCGGGTCCGGAACCCGACTGCCGTCTTCAACGCCCGGCCTGGTGGACGATCCGCTGCCTTCCGCTGCCTTTCTCGAACTCCTTCGTGGAACCCCCCCGAGAATCCGATGCCGCACTCTTTTCTTTCGCTTCTGCTTATCTGTTACTCTTTGATAGGCCACCGCTGTGCCACCGTGTTATTTAGCCAGTGGCCGCTAGGAACTCCGTGGATATTTGTGGTTGGCTGCTTTTTTTTCTCATCTTATTTCACTTTGCCAGGCCACGCCTTTCTCATTCGTCGTCGTTTTCATGTGCCGTCCTCCCGGTCCGCGAGCATCTTCTCAAGTCGTCTTCTTTTTCATTGCGTCCCTTCTTTTGCTTTTTCGCGCGCGCTTTTCGAATTCACTCTGGTCGCGCACTTCACACATCACAAGAAGCCCCCTTTCGAATAAGTTTTTTTTAGGAGAAAAAAAAACTGCAGAGAAGTGCGCGTCGCGTCACGCACATGTCCACACACACACACCGAGAGTTTACACAAATACACTTAAGGTACCTTCACACTATGGTATAAATGACAGACTCCACATAACTTCACATTTCACAACCAATATAAACACATCCACACTGATACATATATATACATCACTCATTAACAAGGAGCTTAAAGTTTAGTTCAAGAGATAGAGTCCACATAAAAACCACTAGGTGTACCTTCACACTACGATGTACCTTGCACATTTTCACACTTAAGAGAAGTTATGGTGAGTCTACAGAGTTCTAAAATAGCGACAGGACCATACACAAAAATGTCCATCACCAGTCCAAAATTCAAAAACAAGAGAGCCTCCGGTTGACGCTGAACTTTACGTAATCGCGTCCCACACGAGGCGCACGACGCCTTTCACTGGCTTATGGAAAAGAATTACAGACGTTATTAAGTTTTTCCACTGAGACGTATCTCGTCTGCTGGAATCGAAAAAAGAATTCGAAGGCTTTCTCAAGCTGTTAGACAAAACCCAGCAATGCCAAAACTGCGTACGTTCTCTCCACGCGCACAGAGCCGGGCGCGTTCGAAAGGTCCCACCTGCCATGTCAACGCATAGGCTAGGTCGATTAGCTGTGGACGCTCGTGAACCCTCAGCAGGAATACTTGCTGAATTCATGAACGCCCCAAAAGGTGCAACAGCGTTCTTGCTGATAGAACCCTGTATACATATTGCGGCATCGTTTGGGGTTTCATTGAACGGACCTAACTCCGGCGTCCTTGCATCTGATTCGTCCGAGCTCTCTCTAGCGAATGTCGGAACAGTGGTTTCTGGATCCTCACCTAGAACGCTAAGGAGTTCAAGATCTCCTTCAACAGACCTTGTAGTGCATCCTTTCACACTGTCAATCATTCCACTAGGATCATGTTTACAGATTACACTCTCCCATACTCCTGTCTCAATTTCAGACTCTACTGCGCCCGCATTAATGAGTCCTTGCTCATTCTCCTCGACTATATTAGCACAGGCCACAGCTGTGCTGTCCTCGAAACTAAGCTTCCCTCTATTCACAACACGGTCACCCAAATAGTCCTGGACAATGCCTATGTCATGTGTACCCGCAGCACGCGGCACACCTAAACTGTGGGCATCAAACGCCTCGGAAGTTTCTGTACGGCATTGGCCGTCATGTTTTAGAGGTTCTCTTACCTCCTCCTTACGTATACTTGGCCTCTTAGAGGCTCTACAAGAGTTTGCGGAACTTCGATGTTCCTCAGTCTCGACCTTCCAATCTGTTTTGTCGAGCACGCCAAAGCTAGACTTAGTTCCTCTGGTGACTATCTCCCTACCATGCTTTATACCAGCATTTATCTGCACATCTGGAGAAACGCCATCGCGATGCTCAGAATCGCCACTCACAAGAGGTTCATTCTCCTGACCAATGCTTTCAGAGAACACCTCAAACGCCGGCTCGCTGGAGCTCCCGCCTAACGCCCGCTCGCGCCTCTCTCTCAAGAGCCTCGTCTGCTCTGCCAGCTGGAGCCGCAACTGAAGCGTTCCTAACTTCAATTCTTCAATTTCTCTTTCCTTCTTTTCCATTTCCCTTTCAAACTCCATCTGCACTCTTTCCTCCTCTAGTTCTGCTGCTTCGCGTTCGTCACACCACGCCTTTAACTCATCGCCCTCAAGACCCATGCGCCGTGCCAGTGTCTCTAACACTTCCCTTAATTCTGAAGTCATTGTGGAAGATACAATATCTGCGAAAAATAAACGGCTTTGTCCTGTCCTGTCGCGGACGCCAATTTGTGATGATTATTTTAAGCAGGTTCTTTTATAGGTTCGTTTTCGGACGACTCTCTCAGGCGAAGCCTCCGAGAGTCTAATCGAGGACAAAGCCGTTCTTCACACAACACAACAAAACACAAGGGTTTTAATTTAAACTGATAAGAAAAACATAATGAAAGAAGCATTTGAAAGGGAAAAAAAACATCACACCATTAAGAAAGTAGCACGCTCTAATAGCGTCTCTATGGGTGCTACGAGAGTCCTGGCAGTTTAATCTCTACGGGTCCGTCAGTCATGCGTGAAGGCGACGCGAGAGAAGTGCATGGCTCACCAAATCACCGATGAGCTTGAGTGAACAAGTGAGCGAAGTACAGCAGACTTGTGAAGAACACGATGCCAGATGTTTGATGGCGACGGAGGACGTGGGCGGTTAGGCGGCTCTATCAGGTGGTAGCGGCCTCTCGTCCAGGCGTCTCGGCGTGGAACTCGGGCCCGCAGCCCGACTGTTCCCGCTATGCCTACGGGCACAAGAATCCAGCAATTCCTCGCCTGGAGCTTGCGAGTCGCTGGGGTTCAGTTGGCTGGAGTCAGGTCAGCAGGAGGTCCCGGTCGGGTGAAGCCCTGGTGGCTCGGGTCCGGAACCCGACTGCCGTCTTCAACGCCCGGCCTGGTGGACGATCCGCTGCCTTCCGCTGCCTTTCTCGAACTCCTTCGTGGAACCCCCCCGAGAATCCGATGCCGCACTCTTTTCTTTCGCTTCTGCTTATCTGTTACTCTTTGATAGGCCACCGCTGTGCCACCGTGTTATTTAGCCAGTGGCCGCTAGGAACTCCGTGGATATTTGTGGTTGGCTGCTTTTTTTTCTCATCTTATTTCACTTTGCCAGGCCACGCCTTTCTCATTCGTCGTCGTTTTCATGTGCCGTCCTCCCGGTCCGCGAGCATCTTCTCAAGTCGTCTTCTTTTTCATTGCGTCCCTTCTTTTGCTTTTTCGCGCGCGCTTTTCGAATTCACTCTGGTCGCGCACTTCACACATCACACTGCCCTACGACGTCTCTGACAATGTGAATCACTAGGAATTATGTTACATAGGCTGAGATTTTGAGGGGCGAAGCTGCTTATGGCGTCACCCGTTCGTCCCCACTATCGTTTGTTTGTAACCACCGCTCGTTGAGTCTACGATCCGGCCATAGATGGCGCCATTTGTACTATATAACGAATGCATATACGCTGAGAAATGCAAATAGATGGCGCTGTCCCATAGAGATGCATGCAAACTGCAGTTGGGTGACGATATACTAGATGGCGCTGGTCGTCATCGCCCTTTCTCGTCTAGTTTCCTAGATGGCGCTGTCCCATAGAGATGTGTGCATTATGGCGGTTGGGTGACTGGACAGTAGATGGCGTCATCACGGTGAATATGCCGCGGTCGAGCTCCCCCTCTCTCTCCCTCCCTCTCCCCTCCATCTCTCACGGTTGTGACACTAGATGGCGTCACCACGGAGAATATGCCGCGGTCGAGCTCGACGGCAGTCGAGCTCCCCCTCTCTCTCCCTCCCTCTCCCCCACTCTCCCTCTCTCTCCCTACCCTCTCCCTCACAACCACTCAAGGGCCCCCCCCCCTCTCTCGCCTCGCGATGCCGACGCAGGCAGCGTCTGCTAGCGAGTTTCTTGTTTCCCGTATGTCGACGTTACTGACACCACTATTGCAGCGTTCAGTTAACGGCTGAGCCATGAGCATTCTCTCCATCGCTTTAGCGTTTTGTCATTGTCCCCATGACAAGCTATTATCGTTTGTAAGTGCTCTTTGTCCATTAAGAGAATAACCGAGCGTTATTGAAAAGTCAACGTTAATGTCAGTCATTCTGCCAACGTGATTATCTTAACGGAATGTTCCAGAAATGTCAGCCAAATAAATGTTAAGTAGACCTATGAGTTTATGGCTAACGAAGTCAACACATAACACGAATATCAAGTGAATTATTTTAAGTGCATAGGTATGTGCGTGTTCCTTCAGCATGAACTAATAAAATGGAATGAAATCGTGCCCTTTCAAGTTTTAGGGGCGAAGCTCCTTATGCCGTGGGTCTGTCTATCCTCTGTTTGCTTGTAGTATAGCCACCTCTAGTTCGTGAAGTGCTCACTAGATGGCGTTGGTGGCGCTCACTCCATATATATATATATATATGCATACGTTGCTAGTAACTATATATATATATATATATATATATATATATATATATATATCAAAAAAAGTTCTTCCTGGCTATCGGGATAAATAGGATGAATATACTGTCAGAAAGACACAGTGACAAACATAGGATTTACTCTGACGTTTCGGCTGGAGGCCAGCCGGAACGTAAGAATAAATCCTGTTTGTCACTGCGTCTTTCTGATAGTATATATATATATATATCGCTAGATGGTGCTAGGTTTAGTATAGTTGATTACTAAAGCTAAAACATCGCGCTGTATGGCTCGCTTTATAATATGAAGAATGATCCCTAGAAGAGGCTCCCTCTTGGCACGCTTTCTCTTTCGCTTGGAACCGCCGGATGGAAGACAGATGGCGCTGTATGGCTCGCTTTATAATATGAAGAATGATCCCTAGATGGCGCGTGTTAGCGCCCCAAGAGGCTCCCTCCTGGCGCGCTTTCTCTTTCGCTCGGAGTCGCCGGATGGAAGACAAGGCTGCGGAATGGAGGGCACGGAAGGCGGCGGCAGCGCGCGCTCGCAGACAGAATCCTGAGGTGAGGGCCCGCGAGGCCGAAGCTGCTCGACAGGCTGCAATGACAAGCCCTGGTAATGAAGGGACAATGCAAGCCAACCATCATCTAATTAAGAAAAATAAAAGCTTGATGTTTGCAATACACACACAGTGTTTCTCACTCTTTATATGATGATTGATGGGGCGTTACACGGAAGATTCACGGTTTACCGACGATTCTCTCCGGAGCTTCGGCCCACTCATCATCATTGACCACGTGGATATGCTGTGATTTTTGTTTCTTGCTGCGGAATATGCCTTAAACAATTGTTTTCTGTGCTAAGGAACAATTATCCACCCATTTAAGAAAAAAAGCATTGAAAACAATGAGGATCAAGCGATATCACAGATTTTAATGTTTAAGCAAATAGGTCTGCCTTCCTGAAGGGTGACGAGTGGTGCTGGCGGGAGCTTCCTCTGACAGGCAGAAAACGCAGTAATTCAGACGAAAGACTAATCGCCATCATGCCTCTGGCCATACCATGACTTACTGTACTCTTGCCCTACTCAGGGCGTTCTATGAAGCCGCCTGCAGCACCTCTCGTTCCAGACTTAGCCACTAAGGTGGCCCTCGAATTACCACACCTGAACGTCGATGGATCCGCGGGTGCAGAACAAGAAGCACCGTGCGAGTACTTTGCTTCTACTCAGTACTTAGAATTTGGGCATATATGCGAACTATTGCAATGTATCTACTGGCGACAATGTTCATATGTTAAATCAGCAAGAGTTTTAGAGTCTTTTTAACAAAGCATCCACAGCACTGGTGCGCCACTGTCACAATCGGTAATAGCTTTTCTGTTGCTGTCGTGTCAATCAGGCGAGTGAAAAATTGGTTTCTATTGTGATTGGACGAATTTATACAATACCACTGATCAAAAGCAAGTGCGCGGGTTAAGCTTCTTAGTCGTACAAAACTTACGTATTTGTTAGCAACGTGCACAGCGCTATATTTGCACATGCCAGTGTTAAATATTTCTCACATTTTTAGAGACAAACTTGATCTATTGCTCACGGACGTGCGTTGCTAGTAACTACACTGTACTTCCATTACTGATTTAACTCAATCGAAGCAGTTTGCCAATGTTTTCTCCGCTACGCAGAGCGCCTGGCCACGCTGATATCCCAGCTCAGCGCAAGCAGACGACCACCTATAAGCGGGGTGGTTGGGGTAACTGGTGCCGCCAAAATCCGCAGCCAAAATGCCTCCCGTGGCAGAAAGAGGCGCTAGCACATGTGGGCTGCCGTTCTGCTTGCCGGGGAAGTCATGGGTGCAATAGGTCGTGGTTCATACTACATCGAACGCTTTATTGAAATGTTAAACTTAGCTCCCTATCGACGGCAATTGTATCGACGAATTCAGTTCCTTTCAATTTATAATTCTTTAAATTTAAAACTACAATTCCTTGTCTCCTTGACACATTACCATTTCTCCGAACATGAACGTGAAATAGTGGCAAACTTTTTTCTACAGTAGTAGAGACCGACGACATGCTCACACGACCGGCTCAGTTTGTATCTTCATTTGCAGCTTCGGTATAAATCAAGCCATCTTGCGGATGAGCAGCAAGCTACCACCATCTTCTAAAAACGTAGGGCGCATCCATAATACCAGTCGTTTAACCCTAATTGTCAACAAAGGGCGGTGCGAATTTTATAATAGGGTTATGCGAGTCTTCTGCTCATCGCAATAGTCTAGTGGGTATGCAGTCTGCGTCCTGACACGAATGGAGCCAGTTTGATCCCGACCGTGGGGTTCGCACTTTCGATGGAGGCGGACACCTGAGATGTTGAAAGGGTTGTGTCTGTGTGCGGCTGATTCAAGTCTAGCTCCGTTTCGAGGTGTATACAGCCGTTCACTACACGTTTACGCAGGTAACGTTCCCGTAGAGCAATAACCGCAGCTGCGGCGCATTCGCAGAATATGGCATCTGGGCAAGCAATGCGAATAACACTTTGTTGCTTCACGTGCAACAACGTCAGTACTGCACGTAAAGGGATAGACAACTCAATGCAAATCTGGTAACGCAAATGGTGTAAGCTTCATCGCCGTTCGAGGTTCGCGCGTCAGGCATATCACATGTCCACCGCTGGCCGAAGACAGAGCGTCTCACTGGCCGATGCTTCTTTTTAACTTCCGTCTCACTGACCTTCGAGAAGAGGTTTTCTCCACCGCAGAGACACGGGTCCTGTTCCCGAGGGGAACGGATCAGGGGTGGCACACGGAGCCCAAATAGGTGGGACGATACGGAAGAGAGAGAGAAAAGATTATTTATCCCATGTTAAGGGAAAGGGGCTGCGAGAAAAGGCGAGGGATCCTACTCGCAGTAGGCCTCCTCCACCACCTCAGCCCACCTCAGGAAACCCTCCTGAAGTGCGGGGTCCTAGCTGCGCATGGCAGCTTCCCACAGCTCCTGACTACGTAAACGATTACGAAGGTTTGGGGGAGGGGAATGGTTCTTGCACTGCCACTTAATGTGGTTTAGGTCCACTCTGTTGACAATACGGAAAAAGCAGTCGGAAGGCATGCTTTACCTCGCAACATGGCCCCTTCGCATCCGTCCGGGGTGTGGGCTTGCACTAACTTCAAGGGAAGGAAACAGGTTGTAAGAGGTTCGTGGGCCCAGGCACTCAGACAGAAGCGGACGAGGCATACACAAGTACAAACAAATTATAATAACACGGTGGGCCAAATAAGCAAGTATTTGATCGCGTCCTTCAAGGCTAAACTGTTCGTGGCGTACAAACAGTTATTTCCCGTTCCAGATCCCCTGCACTACGTTCACGCGTGCACGCGCGCCGCTCACGGTGTTCACTGGTATGATCGTGCGACGTCAGTGCGGGGTAGCTACGATGCCGCCATGGCTGTAGCGCCAAATCGATTTCCGTCGATGTGCCGAGCGGGCGTCGTCCTGGATGTTAGGCGCGACCACCTAGACGGCCGTGACCAGCGGATCATATAGTCGCCGGTTCCCTGCACGGCCTAGCCTGTGGCCACAAGCACAGGCTCCGCTAGTGGCTGCCCGAGCAGTGAGGAGCCGCACTGATCGGTAGCCGCGACGGTCGCTCCCCGAGAACAAGACCACACCCAAGATAGGTCGGGAACCGCAACGAACCGGTAGCCGAGACGGTCGCTCCCCGAGAACAGATAGGTTTGTCTTGGCAGGAAGCTTCCTGGCCTGTTCTGTCTCGTGCTTCACGGGCCTCGCCCTTCCACGAGCGGCAGCGCAGCACACAACACAAACCTCTTCGTCTCCTCTATGTCCTATGCGTTATTAGGGCAGGCACTCGTCACATAGGTGTTCGTTCCCAGCACAACCTCCTCCCCCTACAGCGACTGCCCCCGAATTACATTTTATTGGACTTCCAAGAGTAGTAGGAAAGATGTGTCGACCGCCATCTTCTCTTGTGCCGCCGCCGCCGCCTCCACTGTGGGCGTCGAGCCCCCACCAGATAAGAAAAATATGGGCGGCTTGCAGTAGAGGCGCAAGGGCTAAGAGCGGAGCTTGTGGCCGAGCCACCTTCTTCCGGCTTCTGAAAACTCAACTGACTCACGTCTATTGTCGCTTGATAAGCGCTTGCTTGCTTTTGGCGGGAACATGTCACGTGGCTATCTATCACATTTGTCTGGTCGGAAGATGTCGTGTGACTTGCCTAGCTGTTATATGATCTTGGTGCGAACGTGTCAAGGTGACTAGCTGTGACATCATATAACAAGATTTAGGGGACGTCTCTAGCTGTGTTGTCGTCCTCTTCCCTCTTCCCTTCTCGCAATTATGTGACCCCTTCTCATCCTACTTCCCTTTCCCACCCACGCTAAGTGCTGTACGTGCCTGTGTTATGCTTTACGTGCCCATGATATGTGGTATGTGCCATATTCTATGCTCCTCCAACTCACCCTTACTGCCCATCCTTCTTATACGGTGCTATGCAGGACTACGCTACGCTTCATATTCCCCCTCGTCCTAAACCTTGATTCCTTCGGCCCCCTTGCTACGTTATACAAATTTATGGTATGCTATGAAACCCATCAGTATTTGTGCAGTAGTGTACTGCATGAGCACAAGCGAAGTGCGCGCGCAAATGCAGTGCCTTGCATAACATCACCAAAGCATTCTGTGCTATGAAATTGGCCTGCTTTAGGTACAAGTGGGCTGCGGGCGTGATCGTAATAGAAGTGCGCGCGCACATATCCTGTAGTTCAACGAAGTGCATGCTAGCTTAGTTGCCAATGATGGCAGTTTTTTTTCGGATCACGGATCATGACCGACGGCTGGGTTAATGGAGCCTGTTATTAATTGACTGCAATTTAAATTCAACATTGCGGAGATGAATGCTACGTTATTTGCCAATAATAGATCATTTCCATAACATGAAATACGCTGAGACCATCACGTGGAAATGAAAAAACATTGTTGTAGTTGAGTGGGAGGTAAACAAGACATACCTCACCAAAAAGCTATAAAATTCAATGTGTATTTACATCTGCAGTCCAAAGTGCCGGAATCTAAAAGTAAGAAAATTAACGGTACATTAACACAGGGGACAGTGTCGGAAAAGCGAAAGCTCAATGGCTAGAGTGTGGAGAGAAATCGAGATGGACACGCACAAACACGCACACATATTTATTTTTTTCCGATAACTGAAACAAACTGTTACGAGGTACTGAACGAGACACTTTTAGGGCACCATTCTAATTTGCCGAATTCTAGACTTCGTGAAACGAGAGACCTAACAAAAAAATCGCAGCATATCCATGGGATGAATGATGATGAGTGGGCGAAGGTGCGGAGGTTCATCGGTAAACCGTGAATTCTGCCCAGTACATCATCAACGACGTGAGATCGTGCCGCGTTTATACTAAAGGCTCTATGAGAGTTACGGTGACTTGCAGCTCACTCTAATTTTACATGTACGCTGTGAATTTTCATTGTTTAATCACGCACAGGAGATATCGCACACAGGCACTCCCTTGGAGGTCAAAATCCAGTGCCATATATACGGGGTGGTCAGTGAACGGTTGTGTAGCGCGAGCGGTCGGTTTTTTCAATCAAGAAACTCGCTAGCAGACGCTGCCTGCATCGGCATCGCGAGGCGAGAGAGGGGGGGACCGTTGAACGGTTGTGAGGGAGAGGGGACAGAGGGAGGGAAAGGGAGAGAGTGGGGGCGAGAGAGGAGAGAGAGGGGAGCTTCACTGTCGTCGAGCTCGACCGCGGTGTATTCACCGTGATGACGCCATCTAGTGTCCAGTCACCCAACCGCCATAATGCACACATCTTGACGAGGAAACTAGGCGAGAAAGGATGGATGGATGGATTGATGGATGCTATTGTTGGGAAACGCGAGGTCGCAGCAGAGCTACAGACAATGCAACCAACGTCGCAGGCTTCTAGAACCAACTGACGCGTGCCGGGTCCGTTTCCCGGGCACGCGCCGCCACTCTTTATTTTTCTTTTCTTTTGCAGCCGGTACAAACGCGCCGACTGAGAACGGCGACGCTATTGTTCCTCGTGCTGCGGCGTCGGTCTCTACAGGGCCCCCCGCCTAGACAGAAGGTCGTAATGGACGCGTTGCCGAGGCAGTGGAGGGTTGGTCAGGGCGTTATGTCCATTGTGCGATACACTGACCACGTCCGCTGGTAGCTGATATGGAGGCGTCTCGAGGTAGGCCGGTTTGAGGCGGTCTAGCGAGACCACCTCCTCTCTACCATTTAGTAGGATTGTAGCGGACTTGGGCGTCTTGTGCAGAACGCGATACGGCCCGTCATAAGAGGGTGTGAGAGGCGCCTTTACAGCGTCGCGTCTGAGGAAAACGTGCGTCGCGGAAGCAAGGTCTGGGTGGCCGAATACGCTGTGGTCCGTAGATCGAGGTAGGACAGGGCGCAATTGCCGGATGCAATCTTGCAGACGCTGTAGGTACTGCAGCGGTTGAGGCGATGTGACCGATGGGTTGAACAAGTCTCCAGGAAGCCGCAGGGGAGCACCGTAGACGAGTTCGGCCGTTCAACATCCCAGGTCGCGTCGTAAGACGGCGCGTAGCCCAAGAAGCACCATAGGGAGGTGGTCAACCCAGTGGTCTCGGTCCAGGCGCGCAGTAAGGGCAGTCTTTAGCTGGCGATGGAAGCCGCTCCACGATGCCGTTGGCAGAGGGACGGTATGCTGTGGTACGGCAGTGCTTAGTACCAAGCAGGCGGGTGAGGGAAGTGAAGAACCCATGATGACACGAAGGCTTTGGCGACCGTTTCCGCAGTGATGTCCGTAATGGGCACAGCTTCGGGCCAACGGGTGAAGCGGTCGATCATGGTCAGGATGCAGCGGCAGTCGCGAGATGGAGGAAGTGGTCCAACCAGATCAAGGTGGACGTGATCAAAGCGACGGCCAGGAGGCAGAAAAGGCTGCGTAGGAGTCTTTGTGTGTCGGATGACTTTGGCAGTCTGGCAAGCGAGACACGAGTGTGCCCATTGGCGAACGTCGCTGTTAATGTTCGGCCAGACGTATCTCTGAGTAATTAGGCGTTGCGTAGCCCGAATACTGGGGTGACAGATGTCGTGAAGCGAATGACATGCAGCACGACGAAATGCAGTCGGAATGAAGGGGCGAGGTGTGGCCGCTGACATGTCGCACCAGAGTGAGCTGGGTACAAACGGGTGAGGAACGAGTTGCAGACGGAGAGAACGGGGATGGTCACGCAGCGCTTGCAGCTCTGGGTCTTCCATCTGCGCCTGAGCCAGAGTTTCCCAGTTGACAGCAGATGTAGATGTGCTCAGCTGAGGTGATACGTGAAAGTGCGTCAGCTGCCTCGTTGTCCGTCCCCTTTATGTGCCGAATATCTGTTGTGAACTCCGATATATATGCCAATTGGCGAAGTTCACGTGCGACGTACTTGGAGGAGTTCATACGGTAGACATAAGTGAGAGGCTTATGGTCCGTCAGAACATAAAAAGGCTGGCCCTCCAGGAAGTGGCGGAAGTGTTGGATGGTGGAGTAGATGGCAAGGAGCTCACGGCCGAAAACGCTGTAGCGGGTCTCGGCAGGTTGCAGCTTCCGAGAGAAGAAACCCAGTGGGTGCCAGTCAGAGGCAATTTTCTGCTGGAGAACAGCGCCGATGGCCACGCTGGAAGCATCCACCATGATACGAGTGGGTGCGTCATCCCTCGGGTGGATGAGAAGTACGGCATCGGCGACAGCTTGTTTAGCGGCTGTGAAGGCATCTTGTGCTTCGGCAGTCCAGGGAATAGCGGACGAAGAGCTCTTGGTTGTGCGAAGAAGCTGGGTTAGTGGGTGAAGAAGCTCAGCGGAGTGGGGAATAAAACGTCGGGAAAAATTCACCAGACCTAGGAACTCACGTAGCTGGCGTAGGGTGGCGGGTGCTGGAAAATCCTTCACGGTCTTGACGTGCGAAGGCAACGGCCGAATTCCCAGCGCCGAGATGTGGTGACCCAAGAAATCGAGCTCGGAAGACCCGAAAACGCATTTTTGAGGATTGACAACGAGGCCGTATTGCTGAAGGCGTTGAAAGAGTTCTCGGAGATGACGCTCATGATCCTGTGGAGTGCGGCTAGCGATGAGAATGTCATCGATGTAAGCAAACACAGCAGGAAGGCCACGCGTCACCTCTGCGATAAATCTTTGGAATGTTTGAGCTGCGTTTCGTAGGCCAAAAGGCATGCGCATGTACTCGAACAGGCCGAAGGGTGTAGTGATGGCCGTTTTCGGGATATCGGTAGGCTCCACTGGGATTTCATGATATGCCTTGACAAGATCCACTTTGCTAAATACCTTGCATCCTTCCAAATGTCCTGTGACATCTTGGATGTGTGGCAGGGGATAGCTGTCGTGGACCGTGTGAGCGTTCAGCGCCCGGTAGTCGCCACATGGACGCCAGTCAGCTTGTTCTTTCTTGGGTACCATATGAAGTGGGGAAGCCCAAACGCTGGACGAACGGCGAATAATACCCAGATGGAGCATGTGGTCAAATTCCCGCTTAGCAATCGCGAGACGCTCACCGAAGAGGCGGCGGGGACGAGCTGCGACGGGCGGACCACGCGTGACGATGTGGTGGGTTACATTGTGCTTGAGCGGCTGTTTTAAATTGCACGGCCTGGTGACGTCAGGAAAGTCGTCCAGAATTTTGGCATACGGGCAGTTAGGGATCAGCGTGCGGATGCCGGTGGGAGCAAGAGGCGACAGAACTCCAGTGATGGAGAGGCGCGTCTTGCTGTCAATCAGGCGATGTTGACGCATGCTGACGTCGAGGTCGAAATGGGTCAGGAAGTCCGAGCCGAGAATGGGCCGATTGACATCGGCTACGATGAAGACCCATCGAAATGTGCGCCGCAGCCCCAGGTCGAGTGTGAGAGACCGCAGGCCATACGTTACTATAGAGGTAGAGTTCGCCGCGCGGAGTGTAGGTCCACGTTGCTTAGAAGTGCGGGCTTCCTTGGAGGCGGGCAGGACGCTGACCTCGGCACCCGTGTCAACAAGAAAGTGCAGGCCGGAAATACGGTCCATGACCACGAACAGGCGGCCGGGTTGGAAGGCGAGGTCACATGCCGCCGTCAGTGATCTCGCGGTGCGTTTCCCGACCAACTGAGTGGGGACCGGTACCGGCAGGCGCGGTGCTGGTAAGTGCGATGATACCAGCAAATAGGTGGACCTCGAGGACTGCGTGAACAGGGGAATACTCGGGGAAGATGCTCGGTGGCCTTGACGTGTGGAAACGCCACGGTGGTCATGGGGGGATGTCCGAAGGGCGTCGATGGAAGCGGCGAGCTGGTCAATCCGGGACTCCAAGCGAGACACTACGGATGATTCTGGTGTTGAAGATAGTGCGGCAACCGTTGCAGAAGTCGCGTCGTGGACTCGATCAGCGAGCTCGGCAAGGCGATTGAGGGTCAAATCCCCTGCAGCAGCCACGACTAGGCGAGTGGACTGCGGCAAGCGTTGCAGGAAGAGTTCTCTGAACAGCGCTCCGTTCGAGTCGACATCGCTTGACCGTAGGAGCTGTCGCATGCTGTTGAGCAGTTGGGAGGGGCGTCGATCACCAAGCTCTTCACTGGTAAGCAGGGGCCTGAGGCGCGCGCTCTCAGATGTCGTGGTGCGGTCTAGAATGCTCTGCTTGAGACGCTGGTACGGGGCATCGTTCAAAGGAGCAGCGATGACGTCCGCTACCTCTTGAGCCATCTCAGGTGAAAGGTTGCATAGTAGGTGACGAAACCGACAAATCTCCGAGGAGATGTGGTGCAAATCGAAGGTGGCTTCAACTTGGGCGAACCAGAGCTGCGGGTTATTGCGCCAGAACGTGGGCAGACGAAGCTGAAGAGCTGCAACGTCTCGCGGGTGCATGGTAGCGTCAGGCAGGAGGCTGCCTGAGGGTGGTAGGCTGCTAGGGTCGGTCATCTGTTAGGCCGGGTCACCAATGTTTGGAAACGCGAGGTCGCAGCAGAGCTACAGACAATGCAACCAATGTCGCAGGCTTCTAGAACCAACTGACGCGTGCCGGGTCCGTTTCCCGGGCACGCGCCGCCACTCGTTATTTTTCTTTTCTTTTGCAGCCGGTACAAACGCGCCGGCTGAGAACGCCGACGCTAGCGTTCCTCGTGCTGCGGCGTCGGTGGTCTCTACACTATGAGCGTCCCCTTTGTAACGGGGCGGTGACATGTGCGCCACCAGGCTTGTAAAAATATTTAAGAACTTCTTTTTTTTTACTCTCTCTTTAAATTTTCCTCGTGCCTTTTAAATTTACTTCAATCAAATCCATCATACTATAGCAAAAACGGAAATTCATAGCCCAGTTCCCTGTCCCTTATGGCAGAAAGTCCATATTTTTCCCTATAATTATTTTTGTCCGTTTTCTCTAGTTTTCTGCCACCAGTATTCTAACTGTCTGTTACTTATTTCAATCGCGGCTATGTTCAGCTTCCCGTTGTTCGCCCTAAAACCCAAGGCTTCCTGCAGGGTAGTGCCCAAACGTACACCTGGGTGGATATTTCCGCATTCAATCAGAACATGCTCCGTCGTTTCCCTATCTTCCTCACAGCATGTGCATTTCTCTTCTTCTTTACTGAATTTCGCTTTATAAATACGCGTTCTAAGGCAGCCCGATCTCGCTTCAAACAATAAAGCGCTTCCTCTTGCATTATCATAAAATGCCTCCCTCTTTATTTCGTTTTTGCCCTCTCGGTAGTTATTCAGAGTCGGTTTTTTTTCGATCGCTGCCCTCCACTAAATCTTCTCCGCCTCTCTGACTTTTCCCTTTACGCTCTTTGTTGTCAGTTCTCTTAGAGCCGTATATTTACTGGTGAGCCTCCTAGTTCTCTTTCTCAACTGCGTGCCAACGCTCTTTCTATATAAATAGCGGAACACCTTCCCTGCCCACCTACTCTCTTTCATATTCCTTAGCCTCTCCTCGAACCTTATTTTGCTCTGCGCTTCCCTTGCCTCAAACCTCGCCCATCCCATATCGCCCTTTACAGCGTCGTTTGTCGTTTTCCCGTGAGCACCCTACGCGAGGCGTCCCACAGTTCTTTGATTCACATCCATTCCTGATTGTATCTCTGGCTTCATGCACACCACTGAGTTCCCAAATGTAAGCCCCGGTACCATTACCCCTTTCCACAGACCCCTAAGCACCTCGTACCTATTGTGTCCCCAAACGCTCTGTGCTTCATTATTGCTGCGTTCCTCTTTCCCTTTGCTGCCAAGGCTTTTTCGTGTACCTTCATGTATCTATCACCCTCATTTACCCATACGCCAAGGTACTTGTATTCGCTTACTGTTGGTATTTCTTGGCCCTGTATGAATACCGCCTGGTCGTTGGGATCATTGAATACCATCAATCCGCATTTTGTTACACTAAATCCTAGTCCTAGAACCTCGCCTTCCTTCCCGCATATATTCACCAGCCGTTGTATATCATCTCGACTGTCCGCGAATAAGACAACATCATCAGCATAAAATAAACCCGGAAGCATCTGCTCAATCATCACGCCGACCTGTTTGTGTGACAGATTAAAACCAATGTTGCTATCTCCTAGCGCTTTTTCCATTCTAACCATGTACAGCATGAATAACAGGGGCGATGACCACCAGCGCCATCTAGTATATCGCCACCCAACTGCGGTTTGCATGCATCTCTATGGGACAGCGCCATCTATTGTATGCCACGGGAGGCGCTACTGGCTACGGCAGATGGACATACCGGACGGGCCGCAGGTGATGCCATAAGGAGCTTCGCCCCTAAAAAATTCCACCATCTCCCGCAAAGGGAACCATGGGTGCATGCGAAGCAGTGGGGAGACAGTTAGCGTTAGCGGGAGATGGTGTAATTTTATTGTGAGGACGAGAGGGAGAACGCGGTGGTTGTGTGATGGCGCGAGCGCTCATCTCGGCGCTGCACAGGAGAGAGAATGAAGCGCGCACTCTCCGCATTTTTATACGGCGGAACTACCGTGGCGCCCCCAGCGGAATATGCAGCTGTCGCACCACCTGTCCTGCGCACCGCTTCATAGAGTTGACGATTACTAGAGGAGAGAAAGGGGGGAGGGTAGGAGAGGAGAGAGGGGGAGGGGACGCGCATGTGCTGTGGGGGTGTGGGATGCGCAGCCCCTTCCTTTTCAACATGGTACTCGCGGGACTTCCAGCTTCCCTCTCGGCAGATACCAGGTTCCCCGCCCACTGCTCCCTCTATGCCGATGACGTGGCACTTTGGGTACGGGGAGCCAGCCGGTCCATCCCAGGCATCAGGAGATCTCTGCAAGCTGCCTTGGACGCGGCGATCTCCTACCTCGGAAACATCGGCCTCAAGGTCTCTGCCACCAAGACTGAGGCCCTGCTGATTTACCCGGTTGCCTCGGCCCGGCTCTACGTCAGGCGACTGAGGGTTGGCAACAACAGCCTACCATGGCAGCCGGTGGTGAAGTACCTGGGTTTCACCATTGACCACCGGCTCACCTGGATCCCGGCTGCTAAGGCCGCTGCAGCCAAGGTGCGACGAGTCCAGGGGGCTATCGGAAAATTGCAGCAACGTGGCCGCGGCTGCTCTACCAAATGGGCGCTGCGGCTGAACCAGGCTGCTGCATCATCCATCCTGCTCTACGCCTTCCCGCTGGTCAACCTGACGCCAGCTAGGAGGTGTCTGCTGGAAGGGCTACACAGGGGTGCGTTGCGCTCCATCCTGGGGCTCCCAAAGAACTCCCCAGTAGCAGCGACCCTTGCAGAGGCTGGCGAGTGGCCTCTGTCGCTACGCATGCTCCAGCGGGCACTCGGGCACATCGACCGCCTCCACCATGCGCCGATGGAAGGGCCCTGCTGGAACGCCTTCAATGTCAGCCGCACTCTCGGATGGGTGGCCTTTGCCAGCTGTACCACCAGATGATCCCGGATTCACCCGTGCCTGTTGCTCCTCCACCGCCACACCACCGCCCACCTGAGGTCCATCTCTCACTGGACGGGGCAACGAAACGACGCACACCTGCGGCCACTCTGCAGCAGGGAGCTTCCTGCAAACTACAGGAACAACTGAAGGGGCGGTTCCAGGTGTTCACAGATGGATCCGTGCTGCCAGACGGGACCGCAGCAGCAGCATGCGTCATCCCTGCCAGGGCCCGCAGCAGGCAGTGCCGGCTGCCTTTCCCTGCAAGCTCCACAGCCGCGGAGCTGGCGGGACTCCATCTGGCTGCAGATCTACTGGCGGAGGACATCCCTGAAGAACCGGTTGCCATTCTCTGCGACAGCAAGGCGGCGCTGCAGACCATGGCTAACCACCGACGTGCTGGGCTGACCGGAAGCCTCCTGGCGACGAAATTTGAGGCCCTTGCTGCTACCGGAGTGTCCGTCTCCTTCCACTGGCTGCCCTCGCACGTTGGCATAGCTGGCAACGAGGAGGCGGATACACTTGCGAAAGCTGCCCACCTCCCTAGTGTCCCGCTGACCCAGGCAGTGGCGGCGAGGGACTACTCCCAGGCTCGCCTCCAGCGCCTCCTCGTCTCGATTCACCCTGACCCAAGGGTGGCAAGCGGGCACGGCCCCAAGCCACTTCCCGAGAAGGGCCTTACGAGGAGAGCCAGGGCCACACTCCTGCGACTGCGGACTGGCTGCATCTGGACAGCAGCCAGCCGACACGCCAAGGGCCTCTGCGCCTCTCCAGCCGGCAGCCACTGCGGGGATCCTGAGACTCTCGAACACCTCCTCTGTGCCTGTCCCTGACTTGCACAGGAACGTTCGAGGGTCATCACAGCCTACCGGAGGCAAAGACTTCCTGCCACCACACTCCACCACTTGCTGTTCCTGACTCGCCCCCGTCTACCAGCGCTGCAGACTCTGGTGGACTTCATAGATGAGACGGGCATCGCAGGCTACCACTGAGCCCGGGTTGCCCTCCCACGCCTCCCCTTTCCGCCGGCTTACTTCTGCAGTGCTGAGCGAACCCTGACATCTCTCATTACCTTTCTGTCCTCTTTATTTCCCATCATCCCCTCCCCAAGACGCTGCGCCGTGCTCCCAGTTTGGGTTGCAGAAATAAGCGTCTTTTCCTTACCATAATCACTACCACCACCACGCGGGCGCCGCTCCATAGAGTAGAGGATTCTTAGAGCAGAGAAATGGGGGAGTATAGGAGAGGAGAGGAAGAGGGGCGCGCATGCGCTGTGTAGGACGCCGCGGGACGGAAGGAGGGACGGACAAAGCCCCGCCATAAGCTATTTCGCATCTAAAAAATTACAGCATATCCACGGAGTGAATGATGATGAGTGGGCGAAGCTCGGGAGGTTCATCGTAGATCGTGCCGAGTTCAGGATTAATTTAGTTAACGTGCACGCTACGAATCCTCATGGTTCAACTATGCACAAGTGAAATCTCCCACCGCCACTTCACTGCAAGTCAAGATCCAGTGCCTATATATATATATATATATATATATATATATATATATATATATATATATATATATATAGATATGGGTTGCCGGTGAACGCTTCTCCAAAGCGAGCAGTCGGTATTTCTCAATCAAGAAACTCGCTAGGAGACGCTGCCTGCGCCAACGTTGTCTCTCGCGGGTGAGGGCGCGTTCTCCTTCTTTGCGAGATGGTACAGCGTTCCTCTAAGAAAGAGCGTTTCCATAGCCAATGCGCGCCCTCTCTCTCTCTCTCTCTCTAGAGGCACGCGCCAGGAAGAGAGAGAGAGGCACGCGCCGAGGGCGAGCGCGTGCCGTGAGGCACGCAGGTTACGCCTGACGACTGACAAGGTTAGACTAAAAGAAGCTTCGCCCCTAAAAACCATATAGCGAAGCTTCCACTAGTGCAGCGAGCTAGCGAAGTTGATGGTCACTTGGCGAATGCACGTTTGTCACCAGCAGATCCACATTTAGTCGCGGGCGGACGCTTCGGTAAACACCTGGCGGAGTCCTGCAAGGCCCGGCGATCGCTTCTCAAAGTTTCTCACCGAGATCAGCGTAAACACGTTCGCGTCGAACCAGACACGGTTGCAGACGCAGCACACGTGGCCTCGGCTGGACGCCACCCACCCCTCTGCTATACAACGATGTGCTTGCCTGCTGTTCTAAGCCACGAGAGGACGCATACCCTCGTGGCGCGAAGCTATGTACTAACGCATAGCCTTGCGAGACGCTGTGTGCCGCACTAGTCGACGCATTTTCTTTGTCCACTTCTTTGCTTCCTGCTTTCGTACGCACCGTGGGCTCTCTCCAGCTGCAGTTCTGCAAGTGTAGTAGTGGCTCGGAACGTGAGCGCAAAAGAAGCGCACGTGGAAACGCCGCACGCTGGGCATTGCATAGGAGTACACGCGCACTTCTGTGGACCATAGCTAAATATAATGATAGTATTTTTTCCCGTTGGTTGTTTTCATGCAGTGCTTAACAGCGTCGCTGTTAAAGGAACAGAGAACTCAATGTGAAATAGAACTGTTATAAACTTTCCTCAGCTGTCAAAGCCCCTTGTGGTAATGAGGCAGGTTGTAGCATCGCTGGGCAGAATTATGTGATATTTTGGAATATTGTAAAGTGCACTTCGAGTAAAGTACCCAAAGTGCGGCAGCGATCGCTCGCATTCATACCTGCGCCTTCGTGACCATCAGCTACACAAAATCGCTGAGAATTCAGAAACGCTTCGTGTAATTAGGTAGAAGTCCTGTTAATCGAAAATGCCGTGAAAAGTGCAACGGTTTGTCCAAAAGAAGCAAAGCATTTAGCATTCGTTTTCCGATAATGCTTGAGATACGTAAGTTCGGGACCAGCATTTAGGAAACCTTAAACCATGAACGTACGCGGCGTTAGTGAGAGCATACTAGCATATTGAAGAGCAAGAACACCAGAAGCGCATATCGCCAAAGTATATACCAATTGAAAAATGTTTTCCAGTCATATCGCATGCACTGGATACTGACCAGTTGGGTCTGCACTATAAGGAGTGCCTGCACAGGGACAATGAAATAACATTAAAGTATGAGGGGCGCGGCAGCGTACGGTTTTCAAATATCAAGCGCAATAATTCCAAAATTTGCTCTATTCTCGCAGAGGACCCTTGTTTTTCATGCTTTCTTCCAAATATATATTTTTTAACGCTCACATGACATGAGCGTTGTTGCGCTGCGGCCGAGATAGCGGAAGCGCAACAACGCTCGCAGCTGGCTAGATTATCCACCACGACGACCGGTCGGCACATACTTGACGAAATCGGTTTAAACCCAATGCAGGTGGAAACAAATAGCGCGCGTATACCAAAACATGTGCAAGAAAAACATCACTGTTGCCCCCATCCCCCGCAACACTCACCCTGTACACAACGAGGGACGCCGTCGGGCGAGGGCGGCGGCTCTGCTGAAGCAACTGGGAAAGGGTGGCACAAGTGCAATTTTCGTCGACGCTGCAGCATATCGCGGTGGTAAAAAGTTCACAGCGGTGGTCGTCGACCAGAGCGGCTCGACTACGAACTGCGCCACTGTACGCACAACGAACCCGCAGGTGGCCGAACAAGTGGCCATCGCACTCGCTCACTCGGTGCGACGAAGTGTACAGCGACTCAAAGGCGGCAGTCAGAGCCTTCCAAAAGGGCTGCATATCAACACAGGCCGCCAGGATCCTGAACAGCTCCACTAGCGATGGGATCGTCCCTCACACCATATACTGGTTTCCCGCGCATGTCGGCTCAGTAAAGGGCGTTGCCCTGAACCCGAACGAGTCGGCCCACACAGCAGCGCGCGCGCTCACCGACCGCGCTGCTCTCGACATGGACGACGGCTCCAGCGCCGACGACGCGGGACATAAAGACACTCCAACCACACACAACGAGATTACCAAGTATTACTATACGGCGAGACGGGCTTTCCCGATCCCGCATTCAAATCTCAATAGAGCACAGACAGTTTCGAACCCACTCGTACCTGTCGCTAGCATACTTAAATGAAAGTTATCCACACAAATTCCCCGACGCCGCCTGCATCGCTTGCGGGCAGGCCGCTACGTTAGCACACATGCTCTGGGAGTGCGGGTTGTTCGGCCCGACTTACAGCAAGGCCGAATGGGATGCGCTTCTGCGCAGCCCACACCTTGAAGACCAAATCCTGGCCGTCCAGTGTGCCCGCGACAGGGCCGTTATTGCTAGACCTGCCGGTCCCCACGTGGGAGTAGCCAGGTGGCGCGAGGCAACCTCAGTGTCTGCATTGGACTCTAATAAAGTTGTTCTCTCTCTCTCTCTCTCTCGCATGACTTCAGTGTCCTCATTATTCGCCCTTGTAGGGTTAATCTGTGCTCAGAATCGGCCACAATTTCCGTCCGTGGCATTCACTCGCCATCAGAAAAAATCAGCTGATTGTTGCCTGAGTTCACGAGTAACGAGGATCACCAACATGGCCCTAAGCCGTCAGGCACTGTCTCGGAAGAACGTCCGCTCAGATGTATGACTGGAGATTCTTTAATAATTTTTCGTTTACTCAGCTGGTCTCAAGAATTTATCGAAACATGAACCATTTAAAATGCGAGATATCGCTTTCATCTGTGGGCGATGTGCGGCTACCTTGGCGTTCTTCTATGCTCTATGATAAAATGCACCCATCGGACAAGGAATCAAATTCACCAGCTTTTACAACGCTGCGTACTACTAGAGTGACCTAGAAATAGGGAGTGCTAGGAACGGCGGAATCACCAACCGGTCGAAAGTGGTACAAAAGTAGGGCCAAACCGCTCGTGGCTCTGCGAGCGTTAGCATGCGTTAGGATGGCGTAGTGATATGATGTTTGCGTCTCACGCAAAGGACCTGGGTTGGGGCTAAGGGGGAGATACAGTTTTCATTTTTTGTTATAACATACTCGGTTAGAAATGTCTTTCTTTTTAATAGTGACGAATGTTTACTTTATGTATTACACGTCGACACGGAAATAAATGCGTAGTTTGAAGATGCAATGTCAAAATATTTAAAGGTGAACATTTGACAGAGATCTGTCTGGTTGGGGCGAAACTAAAGGTGAAGAAAAGGGGGAGGGGACATCAACCAAATTATAATCATCAAACGTAAAAAACTTTACTGGAAATGTGACAAAAACCCGGCTTTTCGGGTCCCAATCGGACCCTTCTTCAGGGGTGACTGGAGGGCACCAGAGAGCAGCAGTGCTTATAAGGCCTTCTTTTGGTGTTTCTTTTTTTTTCTTTTTCTTATTCTCTCTTCCTTCCTTTCTTTTTTTCCGGTTCTTCAAACTGAAGGGGGTCATGCTAGTGATGAACTAGGTGGGGAAGCCCGCCAAAATAGACACTCGGCATTGCACCTGCAGATCCGTTGATGTCACCAGGTGTCGCCTAAATGTGCCAAGGCCACCTGGCACATTCAGGTGTCGCCTGAAGGGTCCGAGTGGGACCCGAAACATCGGGTTTCTGTCATCTTTCCAGTAAACAGTTTTTTTACGTTTGATGATTATAATTTGGCTCATGTCCCCACCTTTAATGTCAAAATAACAAAAAATTGCTCTGCAGGCAAATGCTTGCCGCTCCACCGAACGGGAATCGCAAGAAAATCAAAATATGGCCCCCGAGCTTTTCGATCTGAAGGGAAAAACCAACATGTGAGTAGAATTGCCAATCTTTGGGCTAGTTGGTAAATTGAGTCTGAGGACATTTTTAGTGCTAATAGACAAGGACCAGAGTAGGACGACAGTGCGATGCGCTAACTTCAACAACTTTATTTTCAGGAAAATGCCATCTATTCCCCGTCCGTCCCCACCCTAGTGATCCACAAATGCTGCCTCCTTATCTAAGAGGTCAATGGATGATGCACTGACACACGTGTCACTATTTCGTGAGATAGCTACGGCTTCAATAACCTCTCGCAAGTCTTTATCCTTGTGCTTTGCAAGAACCTTCCATAAATTATATTTTGGTGCGCAACCGCACTCTACACAATGTGCAGACAAATGACCGTAATTATTCTTTTTTTTCCACGTTTGACCTGTGTTCACGTAAGCGACATCTTCCTGTCTGGCCTATATACTTATTTCCACAGGTCAGCGTAAGCTCGTACGCCACACCTTTTACACAACCATCAGGAACGTCGTCCCGATGCTTGGGGCACCCGACTGCTGTCTTACGGTGCGGATCAATTAAGCAACATATCCTGCCTAGTTTTTCCGCAACTGAAAACACCTCTCTAATGTCTACACGGCTAGCCATTTTCTTCAGATTGTGAGCCGCATTATGGAGACAGGGGACAACTGCCACTTTCTTTCTACTTTGGTTGGGCCTGTTGGATGGCCACGTCCCGAGGTTTACTGTCCACGCGGCATCTCTTTAGCAGATACATGTAGCGACTTCGGATAACCTGCTGCAGATAAACTTTCCGACTGATTCATCAGACTATCGTGGGTCTTATGGTGGAAGGATATCTTCAACACAGATTGGAAATGCCCTAGAAAATCTGGGGGGGCAGTGTTCTGATTTGTTTTTTGCAAGTCCCATGCAGTGCTGCCGCAAGCATTTACCTTCAGGGAAAATTTTTTGGTTATATTGACATTGTTCCTGGAAATGACGCCCTCCTTTTTGTGTCGACGTGTAGCAAGTGAATCAACTATTGCTCACTAATAAAAAGAAAACATATCTAACCGAGAATATTATAATAAAAATGAGAACTGTATCCTGCGCTAAGCCTCGAACGCAGGTCTTTTGAGTAAGCAGCAGACATCATACTATTGCGCCAACGTGTCCTGCAGGCCAGCGATCGTAGCGTCACGAGCAGTTTGCCCGCTTTTTTCTGCCTCAGTTTTCGAATCTCGCTCCTGTCACACTCCAGTTCTAAATAACTAGTATTTCCATGACTGGCCGTCGCGCTTCTCAATATGGTTAACATACTGGATCAGTGTCCTCTCTGAATATGTTACAGAATCCGGAAGAAAACACGTTGTGGCCCCTTTAAGCGTCACGCCTTAAAGGGATACGGACACATAAGTTGGCGGGCGTTTTTGGCGTCAGAACAAAAGTAGAGCTGCTGCGAATGACGAATACATCCAGCTTGTTAGAAAGACAGAACGAGAAACGTTTTTTTTTTTGCGCTTTACAGTTGCGCCTTGCCTCCAAGCGGCCCTTTCCGGTGGTGCTCTTGTTTATCCCTGTCGGCGTTTTTTGCACGTGGTCCGTTTGACACATTGTGCCCGTCGTTGGCGCAGACCACTTCGTCGAAGACGATTACGTGAGCATCCCGCCTGTGCTGCTAGGCCTCCGCATCCCGCACAGCCGTGTTCGCCACCTTTTGTTGCTCTGTGCAACAGACCCTGTCTCTCTCTGTAGGCATGCCATCGCAGCGGTGACTGCAAGAGTACCTGCTGAAAGAAAAGAATTGCTCGGTCCCTAAAAAGACATATACATGTACCAAAGAAAAGACCAAATAAACTTCAAACTTGAAACTTCAAAACCTTTCATTGGCTGGACAAGAACACGTATTCTCTGGTTGTGACAGAAATTGTTCACACTGCGAATGCATGCTTCTGTCACAAAAAGAAATTGTAATTTTTTGTACACTTTCGCTACGTATGACATCGAATGAAAGCATATCAGCACGGTTTTATTGAAAACCTAAAATATAAAAACACAACCAGTGAAGGAACCCCACAGCATACATTGGTAGTGGTCTAAAACACGCAGAGCATTTACCTACAATGCTGTTGCACCTGTTGCTTTTCAACTTAAAGTAAAAAGTGGCAGCCTTTCATAGGTCTCTGCATGATCGTGCGTCAGGTTTCATGAATTATTGTCCGCGTAGCGTTCCGCTAGTAAATACAACAGCCAGTCTTTGCCTATGCCTACGATTCGATGGAGCTAAGTGATCTGGTCGACAGGTCGCTGGCGCGCTCGCCAATAACAACAACAACAACAATAATAATACTAATAATTATAATAATTATCATAATAATAAAATTCCACGAAGCTACCAATCACGAATTCAGCCAGTAAATTGTTTCTAATTGTATGTATATGGCAATAGCCGTAAACACAGGGCTATGAAACGGCTGCAAAATTCACACATATCCTTCCTCGTCGCGCAAGAACGAACTGCGCAGCGTTCGGAAGCCCACCGTGTAGGTAAACGCGAGGCGACGAGCTACGATGCTACCTATGATTCAGCCGTAAGAGCTCTCTCTCTCTGCCTCAACGCAGCTGACGAAACCAGGCATTTTACATCCTACGCAACATCACTTTACGAGCTGCTGTCGCTACACGTTAAGTTTGTTGGAGAAAAAGGTTACCATGTTGCTGGCCTGGGCTGCCTAGCCGGCACGTCCACGGCCACCTGCTTGACCCTGAAGGCTCGTAACCGTAAGCGGTTATATTTCTTGCCACTTTGGAGTGGTCCTCGTCTTCAGACGCGCACTCATCGCTGGTAGATGCGCCAGAAGGCGACTCCATGCTCGCAATGGCGGCGTCGGCGCGCTTCGAATGACCGCGGCTGGCGGGCTGGCTGTCATACGACGGTGCCATGATGTCACGCCTTGCAACACGCGCGGGTAAGGCGGCGTGGCGCGCGCTCACAAAAACGCCAGAAATAAAGCCATCCGCTAAGAAATGAGCGAAGTTACTATTTCGCACACTGAGCATTCCTTTTCAGCATTGTCGTAAAATTTTCAGATTTTGTGTCCATATCCCTTTAAGAGTTCAACGCGATAGGATGATTCACTTGATTTATTTGTGGGGTTTAACGTCCCAAAACCATGTCTGATTATGAGATACACCGTAGTGGAGGTCTGCGGAAATTTCGACCACCTGGGTTTTTTAACGTGCACTGACATCGCACAGCACACGGGCCTCAACATTTCGCCTCCATCGAAATGCAGCCGCCGCTCCCGGGATTTGATCCCGCGACGTTCGGATCAACAGCTGAGGGCCACAACCACTACACCACCGTGTCAGGGCGTCGATAGCGATGCGTGGCCGCATTATCATTGCCTTCTTTCTCTTGCCATGCTCTGGAGCCGCCTGGCCACGTAATTGTGATGAAATCACACTTGTTATTGTATGTCCTTACTGGTGGAGTTGAGGTTGTTAATTACTGCAATGTAATGGGTGAAGTACAACGTGGCGATGCGCCGTCAAAACTCGGCGATGAAAAAGACACCGCAGTTCGCGTGGCGTTTTTACACAGCAGATAATCCATCACAAACATGTCAACACGGTGTATTTGCGTATAGGGAAATATCTATATTGTGGTAGAGATGGCCGCGTCTCGACCCGCAGTCATCAAAGGCAAGCGAGCGCAAGCGGGCCGCGCCCAACAGCGCGTGTAGTCCAATCCTGGCATGGGCTAACCGCCGCACCACGCACAACATGATCGTATCGTCGTTTCTCCTTCTCAGCGTCCCTCTGGCGGCGATCCCTACAATATAAATGGCTTGCCGTAAGGGTCATAACAATGTATGCGGTGTGGAAGAGCGTGTAGCACATTGCGCTTAGCAACGAGGGGTCCCACGTTCGGTGCCCACTCGATCCGAAGGTTTTTTTTTTTCTTTCTTTGCATCCACCTCGAATCTTCGGTCACGCACAATTGTGAATTTCCGCTCACTACCAACGACGCCGACACTGGAATTTCAGCGAAACGGGTTCTTTAACGCTACCGCGTTCGTCAACGATGACTACGAGTCGCCTAACGATTGATGACTGCGCCCGGTCCTGCTCAGCACTAAATAAGGGCTCTCTAAAACATATTATTCTGTGGTCTTCAGCCATCGACATCTGCTTCTTTAAAGAGTTATGCATCAAATGTCTGAGACACGCCCATCGACAGGTTGGTTTCCTTACACATCGCGCTCACTCGCGATGCCAGTGGGCCGCTCACGTGCTTAAAGAGCAACAGCCGAAGTGCTGCAGGGACAGTCGGCGGAGGACTGCTGTGTGCGCCGAAGGTGTGTGTCTTGCTGCGGCGAAGGTTAGGGGCAAGCGCGTGTGCCCACGAATATTGTTTAGTGTTTTTCATTCTGTGCTGACTTTGTTTCACAGTGTTTTGGGCTTAGTATTGATCAACTTTCTTTTCGAGCTGAAGCCGTGGAGCGTCGTTCCTTGGCGGCAGCATGGCACGAATCCCTACAGACGCTAATCAGTTCTCAGCGAGCTATAGAGCAACTTCCACAGTATCTATCTATCTATCTATCTATCTATCTATCTATCTATCTATCTATCTATCTATCTATCTATCTATCTATCTATCTATCTATCTATCTATCTATCTACCTATCTGTCTGTCTGTCTATCTATCTATCTGTCTATCTATCTATCTATCTATCTATCTATCTATCTGTCTGTCTGTCTGTCTAACCGCCTGCGTCTCGACACTTCCCTGGTTGTCTCGTTCACTTTGGGCATGTAGTATTGCGCATTCTATTCGTTTTTGTTTTTTTATTGTTGTGTACATCCATCGAACTACTGGGCCAAGTTTATCGAAAGTAGTGTTAAACATTTTCTTAAGTCATCCTGAGTTTTCTTATTCAATCTAAAAGCGAAAAAATTAAATTAAAAGTCAGGGCTCACAAAGGGTTAATTCCCATCAATTTTCGAGTGATCATTTGGTCACTTAATCTGTATAGATAGCTTTGTCGGGCAGTAAACAACCATAGGTGTCACTGAAGAACTTCAAACTACTAGACTTCGTTGCGGGAAGTCCTCGCATTCGAAGGAAGAACTTGTCACTAACATGCGCAGGTCACGGCAGCAGCTGAACGATACTGACGGATTATGAAAACTTGTCTGGCGAAACCAAACAGAAAGTAGGTCTCGCTTATGGCAGGCCTAGAACGGTTGACAGCAATAGCAGGATACGGCGGCCTGTGCAAACATGCGCAGCTAGCAAGAGTAAAAAACACAACCTTTGCAGTTTTGCAAAGGGAAACATGTTCGATTGGAGAATGCCGTGGGTGACTAGAAAGAAGCGCTTATACATCTCATCAGAAAGTCGTTGTCAATAGCAGAATAACGCGGGCTATGGAAAAATATCGTGCTGGAAAAGTAAAACATTGCCTTTAGCATTCCGGCAGCAGGACGCCGTGGGCACCTAGCAGGAAACGCTCGTATATCTTATGAGAAGGCGACCTTGAAACAATGAGCCGCCAGGATGGTCTAGAACATCTGGCACTCCGGTGCAGATCCGAAGCTAAAGAGATTGAATCCGGGCCGCGGCTGCATCACTCGTGATTTTCGGACATGAAGGGCTAGAGGTTGTTATCACCTCAACATCACTATGAGAGAATACATAGAACAAAACAAATGGAAAATCATGGTAAAATCTGCAAGATTAGGTCTTTACATGATGTATGCTATAAGTGCCATGGAATGGTACATACCTACGATTATAATTCACCGGTATGACGTGACACCAAAAATTAAAGAGCAGCTTCAATCTGAGGTCCAGACTGTGCAAACGGGAATGCTAACCGTCCCATCTGGCTTTATCTCAGTTGGGCTTGGTATTCGCGAAGTGTCTGCGAGAAATCAACCAACCGCAACTTATATTCATAGATTACAAATTTACACTGTGTTTGCTTTTTCTTCGTCAATTATCAAGTTTGCAGTCGGATGGTGGTGCTCTTCGCAAGCACGCATCTTTCTTAGAACGCCTTAGCATGCACGAACGGAACCGCTCGTTTTTCCCAGGTTCGTAACATTGTATCTGCGCATCACCGATGTTACCCCACCGCTTAACAAAAGCAATATTCGCGGTCGCTCTCCATTCACCTCAAACGCTCTCTAGTATAGTGAAGTACGATGTATCGCGCCGTGCTTTGGGGTCCTCGCAGGTAACGCGCTACTTCCATTGCCCCATCGTAACAACGATGTGCCCGGCGTGGGGAGGCGCGGCATTCTGCTGCCGCGGTGCCGGTGCGGAACCGTTCTTACGAAGATCGGAGTGGTGACGTCACTTCTGCAGCAATGCCGAGACATAGTGTCGAGCCCGTTATGGCTGTGCTTGTCCTGCCATGATATTATTCGTGGAGTCTCAAATTTCTCGCATAGTTATCTAGATACTTGAGCAGTTGAACTTCATTAAAACCACCAGTGGCGGGGCAAAAATTTCAACAGAGCACAAATGTGGGCTGCTGGAACGTCCACACTGGACAAATTAACAATACATGTCGCTGGGTCGTCGTTTTGGGGTTGCGTTCCAACAAGGGAGGCTACTGACTGCAATCCTAATTGGATGTTGGAAGGCTTCCTGTCGCGAGCGAATTTCTTTTTTCTCCTATAGAGTTGATATCTTATTATATTCGAATTGAACAATTAGTTGAAACTCTTTAGAAGTGAGAGACTGGCTGAGTTATATATCCTGTTTTCTTAGCCAATAATCACTCAGCATGTCACTCACTTCCGAAGAGTCTCAAATAGTTGTTCAAATGGAATACAATAAGACGCCAGCGCTATCGGAGAAAAAAATAAAAGAAATTCTTGGATGTGTCCATGTCGCTTTCCAAAAACAAATTGGTTTTCAAGCTTTAGAGAACACCAATGGATAGCAATGGATACTTACATTTGCAAAGCCGTCATGTGGCACTGTAAGACGGGCATCTCGTACAGTCAAGCATATCGGTTTGCGCGCATATGCTCAAAAAACATATCGATAATAACAGTGCACATATGAAAAAGGCCCTCCTGAAATATCGAATCATCGACTAGGGAACACAAGACTGACTTAATATTGACTCACTCTGCGTCGCTACCAAAGGTGTCTGCTGTTCTTAGGAAGCATCATAACATTGTCACTCAAAGTGATCACCTCAAACGCATATTCGTGGACCCGCCTCGTGTTGTGTATAGACGAAACACAAATTTTCGCGCATCTTAATTGCGTCAACTTTAAACCCACGTTGCGGCACTGGATGCAGGGCGAGTAATAAGCCACGTTGCCATGTCTGCCATTTTATTAGAGCTACTCAAAAAGCAACAAGCACCGCGTCCAACACTTACTGCATAAGCTGTTATGAGATCACAACAAGGGCCGTTTTCGCCCCGCACATGTCCGCCGCCGCCGCCGAAGGTGTCCGTAACCGCTATCGCGCAAATTTTCAGACAATATACACAGGACTAAGGAGGATTCAAACCCACGTCCTCTGCGTGGATTCCAACTAACACCCTCTGCGTGACAGTCCAGCATTCTACCACTAAGCTACGCCTGTGCTTGAAAAATCTTCGATAAAGAGCTAAACAGGTATAGCGTCTGCTGAGGAACCGCATTAGGAAAAGTAATGTTACGTGGTAGAAAAATAATACGCCAGTACAAGTCCTGGAATGTGGATTGCATAACGAGTTCGAGGACTCATTTGAAAGAACACAGGCCTGCATGCTTCGTAGCTCTGAACCCATTACAGAGGCATCATCAACATCATCATTATGAAACAGTCTTCCACTTTACCATCATCATTATTACGAAACGCTGCCTTTATCGTGTCCTATGGTGCCATGCGTCACGCGGCAGGCGACGTGCGCAGCCCCGACAGCAACCTGACTTCACACTTCGATATACCTGATGGCGCCTCCTCGGAAGATGCGGACCGCTGCTGAAGAAGTGAATCGCAGAGTTACGGCACGGCTGCAGCAAGGCAATGTCGGGCACGACAGACAGCTGTGCAGAGAGAAGCCCAAACCTCAGGTCGCCGTCAACCGTTCGTTCTCGGGAAAACGACGCCGAGAGACTCTCTAAAATGTGCAGTTACACAGATTTGCACGTTAGAACACCGCAATAATTATGGCGTAATGGGTACTTCCCTAATTGGCAGGGGATACTTACCACTCCTATTTGCACCAGTTCCCTCAAGCATTTAAAATGGGCTCTAAGAAGGTCTCCTCCGTCTTTGATCAAGTCGGCTGTTATACCATCTTCACCGGCTGCTTTACCGCGGGCCATGCCTTTAGCAGCTTTTTTGACTTCGTCAGTGGTTATACATGGAATTTCAGTATCTTCCTCTGATTCTATTTCTTTTAAGGTTGTATGGTCTGTCTGAGAGCTGTACAGTTCCGAGTAGAAATCTTCTGCTACCTTTACTATTTCGTTGAAATTATTGATAACGTTACCTTGTTTATCTTTTAGCGCATGCATTTTATATTGTCCTAAGTGCAGTTTCTTTTTGACCGATTTAATGCTGGTGCCCTTTTCTACTGCTTTCTCTATTTCTCTCGTGTTAAAGTTTCTTATATCTCTTTGCCTGGCTTTACTGATCAACTTTGATAGTTCTGCGAATTCAATCTTATCTTTGGGCGAAGTTACTTTCATTTGTTGACGTTTTTTTATTAAGTCCTTGGTAGATTGGGACAGCTTATTTGTTGTTTGCTTTGCTGTTTTGCCCCCGAGTTCTATCGCTGTTTCAAGGATTGTTTTCGTTAGAGTTTTGTTTATTTCTTCTACATCGTCACCTTTTTCGCCTAAGGCCTCGAACTTGTTGCTTAGGGCGACTTTAAATTTTTCGTTCTTCGATCTGATTACCTCTAGATTACATTTTTTTCTGGTGAATAATTTAGTTCTTGTTTTCTTTAGGTTGAGTACAATCTTTGCTCTCACTAATCTGTGATCGCTGCATTTTATCTTCCCCACTACTTCTGTGTCTTGAATTATACCTGGTTGTTCGCACATTATAAACTCGATTTCATTTTTTGTTTCCCCGTTAGGGCTTTTCCACGTCCACTTCCTATTCTTGTGTTTCTTGAAAAACGTGTTCATTATTCGGAGTCGGTTTCTTTCGGCAAATTGCACGAGCATATCCCCACGGTCATTTCTACAGCCGACTCCGTAGTTGCCAAGTCGCCTGCTCTCAAAGACGGAGAAGATGTTGTACTTGAAAAACTTGCATCGCTCTTTACGAAATGTGTCAAGACATGTAGTATACCGCGCAGTTGGAAAAATGCTAATATAATCCTTATCCACAAGAAAGGTGACATAAAGGAGTTAAAGAATTACAGACCAATTAGCCTACTCCCAGTAATATACAAGCTATTTACAAAAGTAATTTCTACAAGGATAAGAGAAACCCTCGACTTTAACCAACCGAGAGAACAAGCTGGTTTTAGGAAAGGTTACTCGACAATGGACCACAGCCACGCTATCAGCCTAGTAATTGAGAAGTACGCCGAATATAACAAACCTCTTTATATGGCGTTTATCGACTACGAGAAAACATTTGACTCCATAGAAATACAAGCAGTTATAGAAGCTCTACGACGACAAGGGGTACCTGGCGTATACGTGAAAATCATAAACAACATATACAAAGATTGCACAGCCACACTACTCCTACATGAGAAAAGCAGAGAAATCCCGATCGAGAGAGGTGTGAGACAGGGAGATACGATATCCCCGATGCTATTCACTGCATGTTTAGAGGAAATCTTTAAACGTCTAGACTGGGAAGAAAAGGGCATTCGAATAGATGGAGAATATCTCAGCAATTTAGGATTTGCAGACGACATTGTAGTCTTTAGCAATGATGGAGACGAACTACAAAACATGATTGATGACCTAAACAGGGAAAGTATTAAAATTGGGTTAAAAATGAATAGGCAAAAGACCAAAGTTATGCTCAATAGCCTAGCTAAGGAACAGGAATTTACAATCGAGAATGAACCCTTACAATGTGTAAACGAATATGTATACCTGGGACAGTTAATAACTGGAACTCCCAACCACGAAAAAGAAATTCTCCGTAGAATAAGGATGGGCTGGAGCGCATTCGGAAGGAATTACGAAATCATGACTGGAAACTTACCGCTCTCACTAAAGCGCAAAGTATTCAATCACTGTATCCTCCCAGTACTAACGTACGGTGCAGAAACGTGGAGGATAACTAAAAGACTAGAGATGAAACTAAGGAGCGCGCAACGTGCAATGGAAAGAAAAATGATAGGGGTAACGCTAAGAGATAAAAAACGAGCGGAATGGATCAGAGAACAGACAGGAGTAGCCGATATTATTATATCAATTAAAAGAAAGAAGTGGACCTGGGCAGGACATGTCATGAGGAGAACAGATAACAGATGGACAGTAAGAGCGACGGAATGGATACCAAGAGAGGGAAAACGCAACAGAGGCAGGCAAAGGGTTAGATGGAGCGATGAAATTAAAAAGTTTGCGGGCGTAAAGTGGAACCAACTCGCTCAGGAGAGGGCGGAGTGGAAATCGATGGGAGAGGCCTTCGTCCTGCAGTGGACCTAAATAGGCTGATGATGATGATGATGATGACTAAGAAGGTCACTCCTCCAGCTTACGCTGTCACTGTCCTGCGGTTCCGCGCAGGCCTGGCTCTTTTTATGTACAAGTTAAAGGAAACTACACATGTGACAAGGCTAACGTCGTTTACCCGCCTGAGTTCACTAATGTAATCAAGAATATATTGTCAACAGAGACACTGTTCCGAATACGGTTAATAATCACAAGTCACACGCAACCAATTTTTTCAACTTGCCCCTGTCTAAGCATGTGCGCCTTCCCGGCCATTTATTTAGTGACCTAAAGGCGATGATACTACCACGACGGCGAGCGTTGTGAGTGTTACCTCATTTATAAGTTCAAAGCCGCTACCTCAGGTATTAATGAAAACATGAGTAAACTCACATGTTTCCCGAGTGACTGGGGGTGTGGCCATCATGACGAAGCCATTTCAAATATCAACGTTGCCTCCTTATGACATTTTCCTTTTTTGTTAAACTGTCTTTTAATTTTTTCTTGTTATTGTTTTTATTTTATTTCCATATTTATTTCTTTGTTTCTTGCTCATAGCTTATATTTTTTCTTGGCAAGATATTCCATTTGATTCTAGCCAGCAGCTTGTCAAGCAATCAGTTGTTTCCTTATGCTTTCTGCCGTGGTCGATTACCATTCTTACAATGTGGAGTGGCTCTATAGTTGCGTTACATACAGGTATGAGAATCCCTCGGGGTTCGAAGTGTGCCAACTCGGTGTTAATTGAGACTGCAGTGTCGCATCGTGACTCACCGCAGCCGATGATGTGGCATTTATTAGACCTGTTCTAGAATATGCTAACATCGCATCGTTATTTCGTGAATAATTATAAAATAGATCTCCTATAAAATATTGGTTCAGACTTTGATTATTTCTGAACTATTTCCAATTCATTTAACTAGCGTTCCGGTTTCTTGTATTTTTTTTTCAATGTTGCGAAAACCTGCACTGTTATGTAGCATGATGCGCACTATTTACATAGCATAATCTTTTTGCTTTGCGGCAACCAGTTTGCTGCATTGCGATATAGAAAACTGCTGTATTAGATAAGTGATTTTCTTACGGTGTTGCTATAGACGTGAATTCAGGTAAAATGATACACCCACCTGCTATGATCTCGAAATGAGACTGGCAGTATCATCTACGAATAAATAAGTCGTTGCAAATAGCAAATTACATTTTCCATCCTAATGGCAGACATAGCGAAAGGGCAGCTCTTTTTAAGTTTATGTTTTACTTGCCGCCTCGCTTTCAAGCATATTTTTCTTATACGTCTGTTACATTAAAATGAATCCACCGCGGACGTCATGTTGTTATCACAACCGACTAGTGAAACGCAGATCGCGGGATCGAGTCCTGCTTGCGGCGGCTGCATTTGATTGAGGCTAATTTTTACACGTTTCTGTGCGATGCCACGTCAGCTCAACTTAAATAACCCCAGGTGGTCTGTATTTCCGCAGCACTCCTCTACTGCGTTGATATTGTGCTCTTGAATGTGAAACACCAGGAAATATGTTATACAAAGCTGACCGGCGTTGCTGTACAATTTTATTGCTAACTTTGAGCCCAGGCTCTTTTTAAGACCCTACAATACATTCAATCCGGGCAATACGCAACACATTCACTGCACATGATGCCTTCAATAAAATACACATATATCCCTTTACTGCAATCAGTCATCAAGACATGCTCTATAATCGCATTCCTCTAAATTACGAAATTTATGAGCTGAATAGCGATAAGCTAGATATCTACGCAGTCATAATGTCGATACTACAGACGCCACTATTGAAGCGTGGCGCTAACGGCTAAACAATGAGCGCTCTGTTCCATCATTTCAGGGTCTGGTAATAATTACCATGACAAGCGATTCTCGCTTCTGATAGATGTAGTGTTTGCGAACTATAAGAAAGCCGATCGTTATTAAATGTCAACGTTAAAGTCAGCCGTTATGAAAGCGTCAATACATTAAAGAAAAGTTATAGAAATGTCAGTCGACTGAACGTTAAGTACAGCTATGATTGATTCTGGCAAACGAGTGAGCACCTAGTGAGACTATCACTGAATTATTTTAATGAAATAGGTATCTGCACGTTCCTTCCGCGTGAACTAATATAACGGAGGGGAATTAAATCGTGTCCTTTCAAGCTTCCCTTGCTACGAAATGGGGCTAGGAAAAAAGAATTACGTTTCTGCCGTAAGGAACAATTCATAAAGTGTAAATGCAAATATATTTCAAACCAATGAAGATCAGAGAATGTCGTAAATTTAACGTGTAGCCAAGTAGGCTGCACGTTAAATTGCACCTTTCCTTCGAGTGGTGCGCCGGCGAAGGCTTCCACAGTTACAGGCACAGAATTGTTCAGTAATTTGGACGAGAGACCAATTGTCATCATACCTCTGTTCATACGGGATCGAACGGGTCATTCAAACGTTGCAGCTTCGGTCCTTACCGAAGCCAAGTGTTTCATGCACTTCAGTTCTTTTCCATATATGCCACCTTTATCTCGCTAAATTGACATGGACATTTCGTTATCTCCTCTGTACATTACCCCTCCCTCAGAACATCAACTGCCGCGCGCGCCTCGCCAGTCTGCGCATTCCATAGGAGTAACGTCATAGCCGCGGCAGACGCACTGGCGCCGGCGCGCTAAGCTGTGTGCCTCCGTTGTGCCGGTCGCCGTCTGACCCTGCGCCGGAGCTGCTCGATAGCGCCTCTCAGTTGGCGTGCATGCCGAGACGTATCAGTGGGGTATACATACAGCGGAGAGGACGAGGAAGAAAAATGGAAGGACATGGAGGTTAGCCAGTTGTCAGACCGGCTGGCTGGCGTTTGCCAGTGTAGTACAGCCATGGAGAAGGAGAGAGCCCCCTTTGCGCGAACAGAGAAGCAACCTGACGTTGAGCAAACATAAATATATACACGTCTCACGTCATGCTTATACCCTATGTGTGTGTCATTAAAGCAGCAGTAAGCATGATGATCAAGGTAATCCTAGACCAACGAGGAAAGCTCGGAATAAGCAGCTGAAGCATAGCTAACGCACGTATATCCTAGCAGAAGCGATCTTAGCCACTGCAAAATTGTTTTGCTCATCATTTATGTAGCACAAAGGCTGCATCAGCCAGGGCATGGAGGGGAAATACACTGTGTGGCAAAATTGAGTAGCCAGAGAAAGAAAAATATTTGCTGTCAGTTTAAAAAAAGAGCCAGGCCTGCGCGGAACCGCAGGACAGTGGCAGCGTAAGCTGGAGGAGCGACCTTCTTAGAGGCCATTTTGAACGCTTGGGGAAACTAGTGCAAGTAGAGGTGATAGGTATAATCTGAGTCATAGCACTTATGATTTCGCGAAGTAGGAAAGTGCCCACTACGCATTAATTACTGCGGGATTGTAACGTGCAAATGTGTCCAACTGCACATCTTAGAGAGTCTCTAGGCCTCGTTTTCACGAGAATTAACCGAAATCTCGGCCCGGCGTCGACGCCGAGCTGCGGTTTGGGCTTCTGTCTGCACAGCTGTCTCCTGTGCCCGACATTCCCTTGCTGCAGCCGCGCGCGTAGCTCTGCGATTCGCTTCTTCAGGAGCGGTCCGCACCATGCGAGGAGGCGCCATGAGGTATATCGAAGAGCCAAGTGAGGTTGCTGGCGCGGCTGCGTACGTCGCCTGCCGCGTGATGCATGGCACGATACAACAAAAGTGCTTCAAAGTGCAGCGCTTCGTAATAATGATGACGGAAACGTTGAAGAATATTGATTCATAATGATTATGTTGATGATGCCTCTGTAATGGATTCAGAGCTACAAACTACGCAGCCCTGTGTGCTTTCAAATGAATCCTCGAACTCGACGGCAGATGTTATCGAATCCACGAATCCACGGCAGACGTTATATCCGTTTAGGTCTTTTAGCGAAGACTGTTCAAGCACAGGCGTGGCTCAGCGGCAGAATGCTGGACTGCCGCGCAGAGCCTGTGGGTTAGAATCCACGCAGAGGACGTGGTTTGAATCCTCCTTGGTCCTTGTTTATTTTTTATAAAATTTGCGCGGACACGGGCGGCGGCGGCGGACAACTACGGCGCAAAAACGGCCCTTGTGATCTCATAACAGCTTATGCTGTAAAATTCATGAGCGCTCATAGTCCGCTTACTGAGGCTACACAAGCGCCAGAGAATTATCTGTACCTACATCTCGGCTAAACACTGCGACCGCTCAGCTGATCGCTATCCTGGCAAGCCTTACACCGGGAACACTATAGAAAACATAGGCAATGTAGCCCTTGTGCCTAGCCATGCGACTTATAAAATACCGGCGTCGTTCGTTGATCACGTGGTCGAAACACTTTTGTCTCCGACTGTATACCCTCATAAGCCCAACAGCATCCATTAGCGGTAGCATCGGCCCCTTCCTGTACTGTTGTTCACACCCTTCCGTTCAATTTACCCTTCGTTCCCTGCTCGTAGGGTTCTCCTGCCCAAATCGAGTGCTCAATTGGTGTGGAGTGATGCGCAGTGTTCTCAATTATCTGCACACTCTCGAAGGGTTATTTCCGTCGCCGTCATATCGTATCCAGTACAAATTGGTAACTTCCCGAGCATCGTACGTTCTACCTGCGTGTAAAAGCGCGAGAGCGGGACTAGCGAACACGCCTGAACCAGATATCAAACGAGCGCGGCCCATCTCCGTCGCTCGGTCAGCGCGTGCGATGACATCACCCCGCTCGGGAGGCCTGCGTCGAAGCGGTGGGGAAATGGCCCTCCCGTTTAAGGAGCTTCAAAAAAAAAATCACAGCATATTCACGGGGTGAATGATGATGAGTGGGGCGAAGCTCCGGAAGGAATCATCGGTAAACCGTGAAACTCTTCCGTGCAATTCGCCCCACAATTAAAAGTGAAACGCTCGAGTAAATGTCATCAAACTATTATAACATCTCGCATCTTTCATCATCAACTACAAGTACCGCCATCTAGTTTTCTAACATCTCGCGCATGCTACGAATCCTCACGGTTCAACTATGCACAATGCACAAGTGAAAGCTCCCACCGGCACTTCATTGCAAGTCAAAATGCAGTGCCTATATATATATATATATATATATATATATATATATATATATATATATATATATATGGGTTGCCGGTGAACGCTTCTCCAACGCGAGCAGTCGGTATTTCTCAATCAAGAAACTCGCTAGGAGACGCTGCCTGCGCCAACGTTGTCTCTCGCGGGCGAGCGCTTGCCGGGAGCCACGCGCTCGCCCTCGGCGCGTGCGTGCCTCCCGGCAGGCTACCTACTGCTACTACTACTACTACTACTACTACTACTACTACTACTACTACTCGCGTGCGTGCCTCCCAGCAGGCTACCTACTGCTACTACTACTACTACTACTACTACTACTACTACTACTACTACTACTACTACTACTACTACTACTACTACATACATACATCGGGGACGCAGGACCCACGCCTTAAGGAGCTTCGCCCCTAAAAAAGTTTGAAAATCCCTCATCGCTGGCGCACGCTATCTCGGCAGCCAACAGACGCGCACTGCGTAGGCGCGTAGGTGCAAGCTGCCTCGTACTGCGTAGCAGCGCCTTGGTCATGTGCTCCGTTCCAGGCCTCTTGCCACACAGCGCTCTCGCGAATGCTTCTACAAGTGCAGGAATGTGCGCGCTCGCTTGAACCCGCTGTGCTGGGCCAAGTTTCTCGATGGTACAAAGTATACGCTGCTTAGGACGGTCGCGCGGAGTGAAGCACGCGCCAGAAGACATCAAAACAACATGACGTAGCTCGCAGCTCTGCTGGGCCGTGGTCTCAGCCATTCGACGTTCAAGGGGCATGTTAAGCACCTGCATGCTTATTTAAGAAGGCCATGTTCACAGTACTATAGATTTCCCCGTAAATCTGCTAGTCTTATATCCTATACCGGCGGTAAAAGCTCCGTCCCGAGTGGCTAAAAAGTGTCGTCAGAAGTATAGTGGGAAGGCTTCAGCCGGGAGACGTTGACGACGTCTCTGGATGAGTTTGGATCGGCCGTCGTGGACGAGAGGAGCAATTTCGTAGGTGACTGGAGTCACTTCGCGCAACACGCGGTAGGGTCCAGCATAGCGGGAAAGGAGCTTTTCGGACAATCCTATACAGCCGCATGGGGTCCACAGGAGCACAAGTTCACCAGGCTAAAAATATAGCTCTCGATGTCGAGCATCGTAGCGACGCTGTTGACTGCCTTGCGAGTGCTTGTGCATGCAAGCACAACAAGCATGAATTCGCAGCAATGATTAAATATGCAAGTGACAAAAAGCACAATGACATCCAAGGCTTTATTCTGATCAAGTGCTTTCGCAAAAAAAAGAGAAACAGAACTGTAACACGTTGCTGTGGCCAACGATATGATTTCAATTAAATTGACTGTAATGTACACTGCTGCCGGCTTAATTTTTCGGAGCATGCACCATTTTATCTTTTTCTTGACACGCAGCGTAATATTTTAATCATTCGCTAACTAGAACATTATACTGTCGCATTAAAAATCAGCTGGATTACATGGCAGGTCGTATATCTCTATGATGTAAGAGACGTAGCACCGCAATTCATTTAAGCACAGGGAGCTATAAAATGTCAAACAACATGCTTAGACTAGTTCACAGTCTGTTGTACTGCTTCGTGTCATGCTAAACATGCTCTGGGTGATCTAGTACAGGAGTTTTGGTCGGTAAACGCAATTGCAGGTTTGTACATGTGGGTTCTTATATGTGAGCATGTAGTGTACATAGAGAGTGTCAAGACTTCGGGGAACAGGGAGCAGTCGGAAATTCTGTTTACCCATACACGTTCACTTTTTCTCTAAACTGTCATGTAGTAATTAAACAATGAGTCGTTCGAGGCAAATACCTGGGTGTAGCAGATTGGCTGCCTAAAACAAGGGCTGGGCAGTATCGCGACAACAGAGTACCGCGATAGTATTTCAGAGATACTTTTGAGTATCTGTATTGTTGTATTGAGATACAGTTGAGAAAAGTATTTGTATCTCGGTAGTGAAATACTTTTACGCCATATTGCCCGCATCGCAATACTATGCAGGACCGCGGTATCTGGTTATCTTTTCTTGCCGCGAATGAGCTCAGACGTGTTTCCTATGATGTGTCTCCATGCGGAAATTTGGTGCCGTTCCCCTGCTGTTCTACTCCTTCACCCCTCCGCTTGCGGGCAGCTGCTGTCACGCCACGTGCGGGCGGGTGTGCGGATGGCGCGTCCAACGGCCCTTAGTGGGAACTTCGTAGAAGTTTTGTTGCGATAGCAATTATATGGACAATCTCGGCTGGTTTTTGCCGTCCCCGTCGCCGCCGTCATGGACCGTATATATATATATATATATATATATATATATATATACAAGTCCCAAAGAAAAATAATTCGGATAAATGCTTCCGACGCGCGGAATCGAAACAGGAACGTATCCACTGCGACAGCTTGTTCGCGCTCGTTCGGTGTGTATCTGTGCGTTCGTTTCGTGCGTGCTTCACTTGATAGTTCGCGCTCGTCTTCTGTTTGTTCATTTAGCGGCCTCCCCTAGCTTTGTATGTGTAGCTCACTTGTATGTGTAGCTCACGCTCACTTAGCAAGTGCATGTTTGCTATACAATTAATATTGCTCCTGAAGCTGCGAGACTCACTTCGTATAGGATTACAGTTTCTTGCTATCGCATTCATTGCTTCGCCCTTGCGCCGAAACTGTGAGTTTTAGGGGCGAAGCTCCTCTTAGTCTAACCTTGTCACGCGTAAGGCGTCAGGCGTCAGGCGAAACCCGCGTGCTGGGAGGCACGCGCTCGCCCTCGGCGTTCGCCTCGGCGCGTGCCTCCCGGCGCGTGCCTCTCTCTCTCTCTCCCGGCGCTGCCTCCCGACGCGTGCCTCTGCTGTCTTGTGTGAGGGAGAGACAGAGAGAGAGCGAAAGGCGCGTGTTGGCTATGGGAACGCTCTTTCTTATAGGAACGCTGTACCAGCTCGCAAAGGAGAACGCGCCTTCACCCGCGACATTCAACGTTGGCGCAGGCAGCGTCTCCTAGCGAGTTTCTTGATTGAGAAATACCGACTGCTCGCGTTGGAGAAGCGTTCACCGGCAACCCATATATATTGTTACGGAGTTGTGAAGGGATGGGTTTATTTACAGCAGATGGATGATGGCGATCTCACTGCTCGGACTCTCAGCACTTCGTCCTCCTCTTCTCTCATTCGTCTAACCTGCTTCTTCTACCATCGTTACATTCCCCCACCAGCAGACGAAGCCCGTGGGGCGAGTCAGGAGCAATCAGGGGGGTGGAAACGTTTCAGGCGAGCAACATGAGTCACCTGCGTCCTGCTTGATCGTCGGCCATTTCCTAGAAGACGAGCGATTACATAACAAAGTTCGCTTAAACGTTCCAGAACAACGTATGGTCCGGAATAGGAAGGAAGGAACTTTTGACACATTCCGCGCTTGCGTTGAGGTGTCCAAAGAAGCACCAAGTCGCCTTTGGCAAACGATACTTGTCCGTGACGCTCGTCATATCTGCCTTTCGACCGGTGTTGCGAGGCTAAAGTGCGAAGACGTGCTATTCGACGCGCTTCTTCAGCGAGGCACACATTCTTTAACACAGAATTGTCTTCGTGCAGAATAAATGGCAAGAAAGTGTCCAGAGGGCTTGGCGGCAACCTTGCATAGAGGAGGTAAAATGGGCTATAGTTCGTGGTCTCGTGTTTCGCCGTATTATATGCGTAAGTTATGAAAGGCAACACGTCATCCCAGTCCTTATGATTGGAAGAGCGTTACTATTGTTCCTGATTGTGATTTCTTATAATTGTCTTCTATACATTTGTGGTTGTTCAAGTAGTGTCGTAATTCTGGTAGTGGCAACGTTGTGAACCATAGTTTTGTCCTGATCCTGTTATTCCTGTAGCTAACCTGTCCGAAATGATGTAATATGGCAGATCCTTTGTGAGGGTCGTGGTAAGAGGGATGAAAAGGTAGTGTGTTCTTGAGTAAGTGATGTGTCTCTAGAGCAAGCCGCAAGGTTTCAAGTTGTGTATGTGTAGTAAACCCAGTTTGCCTCCTGTGGTCTGTTCATTTGTACTGTCTCGATAATTGATATTACTGATGGCACGAATGGCTTTTTTTTGTAAAACAAATAGTGACTGCAAGTTAGATTGCGTAGTGCTTCCCCAGACCAGTAGGCAGTAATGAAGGTATGATTGCACAAGAGCGTAGTACATTTGTTTCTTAAACCATAATGGCAATAAATTTCTCATTTTGTAGATTATACCTACAGAACTGGAGACTTTTGAACACACACGATTAACGTAATCTGTCCAAGCTAGCGTTCCGTTAAAAATTACACCTAAAAATCGTATGGAATCTACGCGCGATAGAGCATTACTGCGAAAAGTAATAATCTTGCTTTTCGGCCTGAATAATATGGGCTTTATCTTTTGTACATTGAGCTCTATTTCATTTGCTGTGAGCCATTTGGACAGTCCAGCCAGCCACGTATTTGCGTCGCTCGCTACAGAATTGATATCACACCCAGAAAAGAAAATATTTGTGTCATCTGCATACATGATCATTGAGGGAGTGCAAGGAATGTTGATTAAATAAATGCTGCACTTAATAAATGTATTTACGTAGTATGAATATCCCCGACTTAGAAAAAAGTATTTCAGTATCAGTATTGCTCTATCTGTATTGCGGAATACTTATGTCGTCTTTTTGCAAAAGTGTCTCAGAAATATCCCGCTAGGTCAATTAGAAATGTATCTCAATATCTGTAGTTTTGGCTCCCTAACCGTGATTTCGATATTTGTATTCCGGAATACTTTTTCGGGCATCTGTGCAAAGCCTTGGAAAAGATTACAAATACGCGGCTGGAACGTTCATGCGTACAGTCGCCAGGGCAAAGGATAACTACGATAGTGAGCGATTTGAATTCTTATGAAAGCCACACAACAGAAAAAAAAAAGCTGTTTAAATTACTCAGAATTAAGAAAGAAATTCCGGCTATGATTAATATCGATTCAGTTGTCCCTACGCCAAGAGTGTTGGCTAATCTGCTCGAAGAAATAGCTAAACGGCTTGAAACCCGTTTTGCTTCAATTTTGACTTACCAAGTTAAGGTTACTGCCCAAGGTGACGACTTTGATGAAGTGACAGCTTGAGAATTAGCTGGTTTAATAAGAGTGTTGCCCAATTCTGTGCCAGGACCTGATGGCACCATTACGTCATTAATAAAAACAATACGCAAAGTACTGCTCCAAGGCCTCCTAGCACTTGTTAACCACTGGATTAGGAATTCATGGATCTCCCCGGACTGGAGAGTTGCTAAAATAATTCCATTATTAAAAAAACAGGGTGCAGGATATACAATAGATAACATCAGACCAATAGCACTTACATCTAAAGAAGTGGAACTCATCGAACAAATCCTGTACAGCCGAATTCGTTAATTGTTAAAACGATATTGACCCCGTCCCAAATTGGCTGTAGCCGTGGCTGCCCCATTTGGTGTGCCCCTGTAGAGCTAGAAAGCTGAACACAGCTTGCTCGATATCACATACAATATGCCGCTCTTGTAACGCTCGATATCGCGAAATCTTATTGCAGTGTAGAACACACCAACCTAATCAATTCACTTCATAATGCAGGATCACCTCGGTATTTTATATCATGGATATACGCTTCTTAGAGGGCAGAGACCTTTAATGTTCGCTACGTGGTTTGCCGTCTTTAAAATATAAACAACACATAGGCCCCTTCCAAATGTCGGTGTTGTCTCCGTTACTCCTGAATATACTCTTGCGCTCAATTCCTGTCCAAGAGGACGTACAGGTATATGTATGTGCTGACGGCATCGCATTTTTGCGGCAGCGATAGAGATACATGCAATGTATAAAGCTCTGCAGGCGTATATGAACAGGCTTCATACTTGGCTGGAAGGAATTAACTTATCCCTAAACATCGGGGAAAGTGCGCTTACAGTCTTTTACCAAAGTGTTCCGGTGCATATCACGTTGCTGTATAAACAAGTCACTATTCCTCAAGTTGACTCGCTAATGTAGGGGTCGCTTCCAATGAAAAACTTAATTGGATACAGCACATCGAAAATGTAGCAGCTAAGGGAGCTCGTGCATTGGGTATGCTTCGTCGGCTCAGCTCCGTTCGTTCTGGGCTTCACCGTGATGTTCTCATCGCGGTTTATCGCACGTATATTCGAGTGATACTCGAGTTTGGCTGTGTCTTGATTTCTGGGGCACCTGCTTACAAATTTAGGCAATTGGTATTTCTATAGCGCGAGGCATTACGTTTATGTCCTGGGCTCCCAAAATTTATCGCAATCAGTGTAATATATCAGGAATCACGGCTTCCTTCTCTTATTAAAAGGTTTCACCTCCTAACCGTGCGGAATATATTTTTTTAATTTCAGCACCTCCCCAGAGAAGGTCGCAATACATTTATGAAGTGGTATTAGCCTTCCGCTAGGAGAAGAAGAGGCGCAACATCCTTGTGGGGAAAGAAGAGGACGTTGAAGTAAAAGGGCAGGCATTAAAGATGGACGCCTGTTCCAATGCAGCGTTTTCTATTGTGTCCTTGTAAATAGGAAAGCTACATTATTTTGGCGCAGCCGACAATCGACTACAAGATGTGGGTGGCCTTCTTCCTTGATAAGGCCTCCGCGGACAATATCATCTTTTCGAAATAACAAGCTCAAGATGAACCAGCGGTGGAACTACCTCGGCAACTCAACTCGGCTGAACTTGTAAATGTGTTCTTGGAGAAATCTTCCATATACACTGATGAACTACGTGGAAGGGGTGCTGTGAAAGACAACTTGCGTCTGCAAACTTTGGCGAGCTAGTCCTTCAGCCGATGCGTCGAAAGGAAAGAGAGAACAACTTTATTAAAAAAAGGAAACCCCCGTCCGGGTCCACTAATAGAAAAAAAAAGCCCTAGCCCTCAGACAGGCCTAGAAGTGTTAAATGTCCAAGGAGTGCCTTCATGAGGTCTGGGGAGGAGTCCGGCAGCCACTCCTCCAGGGTCGCAGGTCTTAGTTTGGTTGGTATGTGTTTGAGGCTCTCGTCCATAGCTGCACGAGCACTCGGACAATTCCACAGAACGTGGACGTTATCGGGGAATCCACCGCATGCCACGCAGGAAGGAGACCCGTCCTTGCCTTGTACGTAGTGCTCAATGTGAGGTGTCATCAAAGAGTGAGTTTGGGCACGCCTCACCAGGGCTGCCTCGCGTCTCGTCATGGAGTGAGGTGGATGAGGATAAACCCTGCGGTTGTTGCGCATCTCGTCTAATCGTTCGCGCCTATCTAAACGCGCCAGAGCAAGTAGTTCGGTTCGCTTCAGTGAATCCGGCCACCACAGGGGAGGGCCCGGGAGACTTACACGGGACATGGCGTGTGCCACTTCATTACCCCTTATCCCTGAGTGACCAGGTATCCACTGTATTCGAACACGTAGCGAAGGGTGGACATCTAAGTGCTTTGTTCGTAGGCTGTATAGCGCGTCTGGGCTCTTGATCACTGTCTTCAACGGATGAGGTGAGCCTCACTTTGAAAGCTCTTCAGCTGCAGCAAGGGCAGGTTGTACAACAGGACCAACTCGTAACGTCGCTGATCGGTTCCCTACATGCTGAAAAGCCCGCGCCTACATTTGTTTAGCCCGAAGCATTTGATGGCTGGTCTTCAAGCTCAGGCAGTTGGACGGAATTCTATGAAAATGCCGCTGTGAAGAACAAGTGGTACTCTGACGATGACACGATTTCTAACATGCGCATTTACCTGAAAGGCGTTGCACGCAAGTGGTATCAGTTTCGTGTTGGAATGAGTGGAAGGAATCATTATTCACTAGATTCCGGACCAATCCAGTAAAAAGATGGGACAGTGCACTTAAATTCAAATTCACAGAGGGATCGCTTCTCGAGTGTTTTTTTTTTTTGAGAAACGCCGCCTTTTAAAGCTGGTCAAGCCTTTCCTGCCACCCTCTGCTGTAGTAGCCCTAATAATACATGGACTGCGCGCCGAAGTTTGGAAGCAAGCTTAAGTACGGTCCTCTAAAACTGTAGACGGGCTTTTGGAGTGTCTTCAGGACATCCAATCTACTTCAGGTGAAAAACACCGTGCCACTACTAGCGGACGCTGCAGGTAGTCTCTCGCGAGTGGTTCAAGCTGTAATGAACAAGAACCGAGCCGTCTTGTGAGCAGCGAAGAGAAGTCGGCTGGCGTGCCCCCACAGGTCGGGAGAATAACATGGATATCGACGCTGAGGACCCTTCGATGACAAAAAAAAACTAATAAGCGAGGGTTATCAGTCTGACCCGACGACCACAACCGATACCGTTTGTTTAGGTCGCTGTAACCTACTTCACATTTCTGTCAAAGTCGGCAACAGACACATGATGGCCCTGGAAGACAGTGGTGCTTCTGTGTCGATATTGAATGCGAAGCTAGCGGATGCGAGTCATATCTATAGGGGAAAAGTGCTATGAGTGCAAGGTTATGATGGTAAGGTGGCATTGCGCAATCAGTGGGCTTCAGTAACCATCGAATTTCAAGGTCACAAGATAGATAGTGAAGTAGTGGTGATTGAGGGCGCGACATACAGCTTTCTGCTCTCCCGGCCAGGTATAAAGAAACTGAAAAGCAATGCACACTGGGGTGGTGCGGTTTTAGGTGAATGATTACCAAGGAACGAGACACAGGAGGGTAAACAAGATGACCTGCGAGTTGTAAAATGTGCAGCAGATATTGAAAAGGCAGACCCTGAACTCATATGTGTAGGAAATTACCCACCAGCGATGACGTCACACGAGATCCCTTTTGAACTATCTAACAAGACCGTCATCCGCAAATGATCTCAAAACCTGTCAAGAGAGCGGAAGATGTGATTGAAGAACTACAGGAAATGCTGGATCATGATATAATTCGACCGTCTGTATCACCATTCGCCTCTCCTATAACAATAGCGCCAAAGGAAGATGGAACTTTCGGACTCTGCACAGACTACAGTGCTCTCAATTGTCAAACCGACCTTATACCATTCCCTATGCCAAAGATAGGCACGATTATAAATGAGACAGGTGGCTGCTAACATTTTTCTCGTATTGACTTATGTAAAGGCTCCTGGCAGAGTCGGCTAACCGAAGAAACAAAAATGTACACTGCTTTTATAACGCCTTTTGACCTGTACAAGTATAACAGGCTCGCATTCGGCTGGAAGAACTCGCCGGGATTGATCCAGAAAATTATGAACGAAGTTCTGAAGCCTTTCCTAGGCGTATTTTGCAATGTGTACATAGAAAATGTTACCGTTTTCTCAAAAACAGAGGCTGAGTTGAGCATCAAGATCACTTGACTCAGGTACTAAATGCAATGAGCACGCCTCACCTGAAAGTCATTTTTAAGAAAAGCACCTTCTTTCTGAAAAAGGTTGTTTTCCTTGGAAAAGTCTTTGATAGAACAACCAAAAGCACTACACAAGAGCCCGTCGAGAGGATGTCCCAAGTGATTAAACCATACGACGTACACTCATTGTGTGTGTTTTTGGTATGAGCAGCACATTTCAGGCCTCTCATAAAGGACTTTGCCATAAAAACAAGATGCCTCGCACGCCTTACACAAAGGGAAATTCCCTTTGAATGGAACAATGAATATGAGGAAGTTTACCGCGATTTGTCGCACAATATCTCTACTAACCCTGTTCTACGGATACCTGACTTCAATTTACCCTTTGAGCTGAACACCGGCGCTTCACACTAAAAGGCAGGTGCGGTTTTTATCAGAAGTGTCGAGAGTCATCTGGCCGCGAAAAGCGACACGTCGTGGGGTATTGAAGCTATACCCTGAAGCCATCTGAAGTTAGCTACACCACTATTGAAAAGGAGGCACTCGCAGTCTTTAAAGCAATTTAGTACTTCCGCACTCACCTCGAAGGCCCGAAGTTCACTTTGTTCAAGGATCCAGGCTCTCACTCATCTTTTTAATATGACTCAACCAAAAGGACGTACTGCAGGATGGGTGAACTACTTGTAGCAGTTTGACTTCACCATCTCCCACCGACCTGGATCTCTTCCAACTGATGCAGATGCTTTGTCGAGATTAATGATACAATCCAGCAATGAACAACCGGACGAAATTAATGAGGTGAAGTTTTGGGAAGGCAACGAACCTCTGCCTTTTATTGAAGGTCGTTACCAAGTTCCGCCAAAGGTGGCTCCTAAGGTGCTTTGTTTGTACCACGACAGCTAAGAGTCAGGAGGACACGATGGATTTTGGTACACAACAAACTAGTCAAGCGATTTAAGTGGCCCCGCATGAAGGAAGATGTCAGTCAGTAAGTTCATTCACGCCACATTTTTCAAGTGAATAAGGTCAAATATAAGCCGTCTATGGATGCCATGGTACTTCCTTGCCACTCGAAGGTGCCTTTGAAATTCGTTCACCTGGACTTTGCCAACTAAATGAGAAACGAGGAGTCAGAAAAACGCAAGCGTTTCTTCTGGCCTTAGATGAATGCAAGCTTCTCGCCAAAGAAGCTCGCAACACATTTTACTAATCAGCCGGTCGCACTTTTTGCCCATCATTGGTCTAGGTCTAGATTACATTGCCCCCAAGTCGTTTTTGCGCGGTCACTCGTGGATCCGTTGCAAGTGCATTTACGCGAACTTGTGCTAAACGGCAATGCCCAAGCAATAACAATTGCATTTGATGATATATTCCCAAGTAACGCTAAACACCTCTCACTCTTACCTAAATGGCCTTTTAAAGATAATCTTTTTCACTTAGACACAAAAATCGTGATAGCTACTGATGCGTCTGTTTGGGAAGAGGAGGGAGGTGTTGGTAGTGTATCTTCATCCCTAAATTGATCTTTCTATATTCGTTTACCGGACTTCACGTACATTTTTCAAGTGGAACTAGTGGCAATCGTCTTCGCTGTACGAAAATTATCTCAGTCCTTGCCATCAGCCGCCATTCTAACTGATTGTTTTTCCGTTTCTTCACATCTAAGCACCCCTAATTTGTCAAGTGCATTAGAAGCATTCTATTGTCTTCTCACAAGACATTTACACCTCATTCGTTTGATATGGGTGCCAGGGCAGAAAGGTCTAGTGCTTAATGAATATGCGGAAGCGCTCGCAGTGCCAGGTCTAAATGGTCCGGTAATTTCTCTATTGTCGACGTCGACGCTGGTTACAGCTGCGCGCATCACAAAATATGCTACCTGCAGTAAGTTTAACAAATCTGCACAAGCCACAACTGACTTCCAGCACTTGGATTATCCATAGAAGAATCGATGGTGCGAATCTAGAAGAGCAGAAATCTCAATCACTAAACTACGATGCCGAGTCCCCCCACTGAACTTTTACATGTACAGATCTGGTCTGGCTCAATCACCGTTGTGTCTGCATTGTGAGGAGGATCAGTCTCTGCCCACCTTCATATCATGTCGAAGATTCAATATTCAACGGAGAAGGTTTCTGGAAGTAGCCTTGCGAAACACGGGTTCAAATTTGTCTCGTCTGGTAGTGCTCTCTCTTGGTGCGACTGTTCGGGAATTTATTCACAGGAACGTTTGCAAGGCTGTATGCCATTTTCTTCGTTAGACAAATAGAACTGAATGTTGATTAGCTCACCCTTTTGTTTTATACACCTTTTAATCTTTATAACGGCACGTGAGAACCAATCTCCATTGCATTCGTTTTTTAGGGGCGAAGCTCCTCTTAGTCTAACCTTGTCCTGCGTCAGGCGTAACCGGCACTATCTCCCGGGAGGCATGCGCGTGCCTCCCGCCGCGCGAGCTCTCTCACTCTTACATCTGCTGTCTTGTGAGAGAGAGAGAGAGAGAGACAGAGAGAGAGAGAGAGAGCGAAAGGCGCGCATTGACTATGGAAACCCTCTTCCTTAGATGAACGCTCTACCAGCTCGCAAAGAAGGAGAACGCGCCCTCACCCGCGAAAGACAACGTTGGCGCAGGCAGCGTCTCCTAGCGAGTTTCTTGATTGAGAAATACCGACTGCTCGCGTTGGAGAACCGTTCACCGGCCACCTATACATATATATATAGGCACTGGATCTTCACTTGCAATGAAGTGCCGGTGGGAGATTTCACTTGTGCATAGTTGCACAAGTTAATCTCAACTAAATTAATCAGAAACTCGGCACGATCTACGATGAACCTCCCGAGCTTCGCCCACTCATCATCATTCACTCCGTGGATATGCTGTAATTTTTTTAACTACATACCTTCAGTCTACAAAGGTAACAACTGTGTTTTGTATGTGAGCAGTTTGGTTGCTTCGAAGGGTGCACTGAAGACAACAAGTTTTTTATTGATTTATTACATACTACTTCAACGTACTTGCTCCAAGCAAGATTGTCAGGGAGCAGTAGTCCAAGGTACTTAGATATTTTAAGTAACGAAGATCATTAGAAGAGTACGAGAAAACTCAAGATGCCTGGCGCCTTGTGAATGTCATTGAAACAGTTTTCGCGAAGTTTGTACTCATCTACGAGGAAATGCACCATGAGCAAAATTGTAAGAATGTGTCACTAAGAATGGAATGGTCTTCAGGATACTTAATACTGTCGTAGAGAACGCAATCATCGGCATATAGGCGCATGCTAGTGGTTACATTTTGTGGCAAGTCATTAACGTAAAGTAGAAAGAGAGGAGGGCCAAGGACAGTACCCCGCGGCATGCCGGAGAAGACATTAGCGACAGCAGAGCGCGATTTAGAACCTATCACAGAAGGAATCACAGATTACAGATTACAGATTCACAGAATATCTATCACAGAAGGTATTCAATACACAATAGCAAACGTGCAGAAGGTTTGCAATACAGAATAGCAAACATGCACACGCCGCTGAAGTTTACATCGCGTTACTAAAATTAGTACTTACGCTTATATACTTTGAATTTGACTCGACGAACTACCTGCAAATTTTTGGCACCAGCATGGGAACTCCTTTAGCGCCGACCTACGCCAATATCTTCATGGGGCAACTAGAAGCACAGCTTTTGGAAATATCGCCGCTAAAGCCTCGCACCTACCTCCGCTACATAGACGATATCTTTATTATTTGGGAACATGGTGTAAGTGTACTAAGCACAATTTTTGAGCATTTTAACAACTTTCATCCCAGCATTATGTTTTCCATGCACCACTCTTCTAGTAAATTGATTTTCTCGACACGACAGTATCCATCGAAAAACTAAAACAAAAGACGACGCTTTACAGAAACCCAACGGACAGCCAGCAATATCTAGATTATAATAGTAATCACCCGCGACACTGCAAGCAGGGGATATTTTAGGACAGGCAAGGCGCATAAGAATGATTTGTAGCAACTACGCGTATTACGTTCACCACTTAAGCATTTTAAAGGCAGCCTTAGCTGAACGAAATCACTCGCAGGACGCTCTCATCAAGGCATACAATGACGCGCTTAAACTAGATGCGACACCAGCACTAGAAAAAAGAGCCCCTAAAGCGCAGGCCAACCAGCCGCTCGCATTCATAACGAAATACTCCAATGCGCTTCCAAACATAAATAATATTTTTCGCAAATACTATCCAATACTAGCAAGCAACGATCGCGTTAGAAAAGCGTTTCGGGAAATACCAAGAGTCACCTTCCGCCGTAATAGAAACTTTAAGGACCTGTTAGGTACATGCCAAAGTAAACCCTCAGCGCACCGCCTGCGTAATAACTGCGTCCCAGATGTAAGACTTGCAAGCATATTCAAAATGATCTTAAAATTAAACGTACAGGAAGTGACTATGTCCATCACGTAAAATCTAGTTTCACTTGCACTAGTTCAAACGTTATTTGCATGTTGAAATGTTCACTCTATCACAAGCAATACATCGGCGAAACTGGTCAACCAATTAATTTTAGATTAAACAGGCACCGCACAGACACCGCGAATAAGCTGCCGAAGGCAGTGGCGCTGCATTTTAATATGACAGGCCATAATTTCGATGAACTGAAAGTCTACATACTTCAAGGAAACTTCCGCCCGCCGAGGGACAGAAAATACAGGGAATCGTATCTCATATACAGGTTCAGTACTCTCCAGCCTACAGACATAAACCTTTCAAAGGGAACTCTTGAGTCCATTAGATACGGCAGAGGGTAAACAAAGACAACAAAAGGTTGAGGTATGCACAAGCTAACAATGTTTCTCCCAGAAAGTCTATTTTCAGGTGCGGAGCCCCCATCCAGTTCGATGAGAACAACGGCGTTAAACAGTGTAGTTACCTTTTTTTAGCCACAAGCTTTCAGTGAAATGCATTGCTGGTGCGGCGCAAGTGGTGTGGGGTGGAGGGGAGGACACATGCCATAGGAGCAACTTCTGTTCCGAGCGTGTGTTCCCTTTTTTCCTCCTGCTTTCTAGGGCTGTGCACACAATGCATTTGCAAGATATGTACAACGAGCGGATTCTTTGGAATCTTTGGCTCCTGCCATTTATATTAGTCACGCTAACACCTGTCACCCAAATACCCCAGCACCCAACCCCCCCCCCCCCCCGCCTTTTTTTTTTGTTCGCACATGCTGCACTTCTTCTCCTCTCTTTCTTAGGACGGGGGAGAGTGTGCAAAGGCGTACGGAAACGAATGCTGGAGAAGGCAGTTGCTGCCCTGACGAAGACAAGTCCGCTTGTTGAAACGGCGGCTCCTGCGACATTCCCTGCTCTAAGTCGTACTTTGCGATTTGTTCATCGATTAAAGCATGCATCTTCCCCTGACCTTCTCTTCTAGTTTCTGCAGTAGAGTAGGAAGAATTACAATGCACATACCGGGAACAATCTATCAGAAAACTAGCCACCCATCGACGAGTTTAGGATAATTAATGTGATGCTAAGCTTCAATACAAATTTCTGGCGTACGATAGTGTCCCCCCCTAGCCCCCCCCCCCCTTTTTTTTTGTTCGCACGTGCTGCTCTTCTTCTCCTCTCTTTCTGAGGACGGGGGAGAGTGTGCAAAGGCGTACATAAACGAACGCTAGAGAAGGAAGTTGCCGCCCTGACGAAGACAAGTCCGCTTATCGAAACGTTGGCTCCCGCGACATTCCCTGTTCTAAATCGTACTTTGCGATTTGTTCATTGATTGAAACATCGATCTTCGCCTGAGCTTCTGTTCTAGTTTTACTTTTCACTTAATTATTCAGATTTTCTAATCTTGGCTCGCACCAAAGCTCCATTGCAAGTTCACTAGCGAAGAGCAGCTTTGGAATCTTTAGCACAACGGAATTTCCTCAGATGCCCCCCTTTTATCTAACTGTGCGACTTGTGGCCATGCCAAGATGTTTTTAAATCGAAGGAAATATATGGTGAACGCGTTATCTGCAACCTTTATAACAAAATGAGTGGTCATCAAATCACTTCATTTCTACTTGACATTAAATAAACCACCACGCCAGCAAGCGGTTACAGCGTGTAAGCAGAAGCATAACACCACAACGTTAGAGGGCATATTTCATTGCGTTCTCAGACATTGACCCCATTACAAATGCTGCTTGTTTAACTATCACCAAGGATCAATACCTAACCATTGTATTCTAGCCCTCCGTAAAGAGCATGTGCTGTCGAAATCCACCCCATCACGTGCGCGTAATGCGGGTGTCAACCCACAGGGGCAAATGAACTGGCCGATTCCGTAACAGACGACGCGGATGCCTCTACTCGATTCGGAGATGCGGGGGAGGAGGACATCGAGGAACTCTATAGTACCTTTGCAGCACTACAAGAAAAGCGGACAGTATCCGAGCGAACAGCTGCACACGTTTTGTGAATGCTGAAAATATTTAATGGTTTCAACACATCGATGTTTGCTCGAGCCACGAATTGTGACTTGTTTCTTACGAGGAACCTGTTGTCGTTGATACAATTACTGCATTGCTCAGGTATCAACAATGAGAAATTGCACTGCCTCCTTGCTGGACCAGTATCATGCTGCATAATGGCACGCAGGTACGGCATGCGGTACTGGGGTGGGCTGGTTACTCTCAAGCAAAGTGCTCTGGAGCAAGAGGCGGGCTGATTTTTATTGACGTGTATGCATGAATACATAAGAGCAAGGGGTGGTACATTATTAAAAAAATAAAAAATTCCATTGCCAGGTTTTGTCTTCCAACATTGAAATCTCCAACCCAGCTCATTACCATTACGCCAAGCCACAATTGTGCACTTACACAATTGATGCAGTGTGCTAACAGAGTCAAAGAGGTAACCTTTTTATTGGCCTTTCGTGTGGATCCCATTATGCACGGCCGTCCTGAAATACCAGACACTATAGGGGCCCCACAAGCATTATTGCGTCAAAATACATGCCTTCCTCGTTGAAAAAACGTAAATGTCTAATACTGTAGCTGTATAGGAGTAGATCATTGTTAGAGTTAGATTATTTCCAATGAACTACCAGCACCAGTAGTCTAGAAAACAGGTTCAATTGTTTCGATTTGCCTAAAATAACAACAGTAGCTGCCCCAGGGTAGGAACATTCCCTTTTATTCATATATTTCGTATCCTTTAGTGTTTTGTGCCCAACTTCAAAAAGAAATGTTTTTTACACTTCCTGGAACAACCATATTTCTCAGACTTTTTAAATAGCCTTCTGCTGGGCCGGCATCTTAATGGATTCCGTAGAATGAAATAGGAAGTAACTCATCACATAGGTGCTTGTGCAATTTTTGCCGATACATCATAAGGCTATTGAGAGATGAAATGGTCCCGTAATACACGATATAACGTGTGACGTTCTTTTGATGTGCCCACATACATTAATTGACATAGATTTGGAGCACACAACTAAGCTTGGTACGAACGTGCCAAGGATAACATGCTACACAGTTCGTGAGAACATGTCGGTGACATTGAGGAAAAACATGCGATTGAGCAACTGTGTGAGATAAATGAGAAATAGTTCGCAAGAACATTTCGGTGATATTGCGGAAAGATATGAAGCGATTGACGAATTGTGTCAGATATAAATGCGACCGGCTTGGTCATTTCTGTCGAACACGATAAAGAGGCTTGTTGGCCTTGTCCATACCTACGTGAAGCAATTACTGTTAATGTAAGTTGTTATGAAGTCACCATGGGCTTTTTATCCTAACGAAGGAATAAAGGAGTATAGAGCGTTTAGAGGTTCGAGAACGGGCGCTCTTCCCACTGCGTGAAGCCATCGTCAGCTGCTGGAGTAACGAAGTGAGCAGCATATTTTACACATTTGAGGCGTGCTAGAATCCGCTCCACTCGCTGCTGGGAGTTCTTAAATGTAAGAGTTGCAGGCAACTTCCGCCCAGTTTCGCAGGATAAAGAAATGAGTGGCAGCTAGGCCGGTCCGACTACCGGCCTCCTAGGTCTGCTAGACGGCTACGAAATGTAGCCAATGCGTTGACGTTCCCAAGATGGTCAACGGTATAAGAGCGGCAAATTAGTTTATTTTGACAGCGTAAGGTCATATGGCCACGTTACAACAGGCGAAACTGGTGGCTATTTATCTGTCGCTACAGCCGGTGTCCGCCATCATCATCATGAGTTTCACAGGCAAAACTCCATGCTTGCGCGGATTTGGTCCCATCTCCACAGGAGAACCACCGCTGAAACCGCAATTGACTACCACCACTTGGTTAGGCTTCTCCCTATTTCAAGCATGGCTGCCATATGGTAGGAGATGTAGCGGCGTCCACCCTTCGAACTCACCACGTGGCTCAGTACTTTGCCTTCTCAGTCACGCAAACTTGGTGTTTTCGTATGTGGCTTTGCTAACGTACTATCAAACATTCGATCCAGGCAATATGCAACGAATATTCGTATATACTGCCTTCATTCAAACACACATAATTCACATTATTGCAATCTCTATCAAGGCATTCTGCACCACCACATTATTGTAAATTACGGAACTTAAAGCTTCAGTTGGAATCCAGCTAGTAATTTGTGGAGTCGGATAATGTCGACGTTACTGACACCACTATTGCGGCGTTCAGTTAGCGGCTGAGCGATGAGCATTCTCTCCATCAATTGAGCTTCTCGTCCTTGTTCCCATGAAAAGCGCTTATCGCTTGTAAAAGAAGTGATCTTTGTCAACTAAAAGAATAACCGATCGTTATTGGAAAGTCAACGTTAATGTCAGTCGTTATGAAATCGTGAGTATATAAAGGTTCACAAATGTCAGCCAACTAAATGTTAAGTAGAGCTGTGATTGTTTATGGCAAATCAAGTGAATACGCAGCGAGAATACTAACTGCACTATTTTAAGCACATAGGTATGTGCGTATTCCATCTGCGTGAACTATTATAATAGAATGAAATCGTGTCCTTTCAGAATTTGTTGCTGCGGAATACGTTTTATACAATTTTTTTATGTGCTAAGGAACAATTGACGCATTTATGAAGAAAATTCTTGGAAACAATGAATATCAGGGAATCTCGCTAAATTTATTGTTTAAGCAAGTAGGCCAGCGCTTCCTCTGTGACAGGCAGAAATACTCTGTAATTCAGACGAAATACCAATCGCCATCGTGCCTCTGCTCATACTAGGACCTACTTACTGTATTCCTGACCTGCCCAACTCGCGGCGTTCTACGGTGCCGCCTCCCCCGCCTCTCGTTCGAGACTTCGCCGCTAAAGTGGCGCTCGAGTTACCCAACCTGAGTTACCCATAATTACCCTTTCCTCAAAACATCAACGTGAAGCAGTGGGAAACGTTTTACAGCGTAAGCTGATATAGATCACAGCAAGGGCAGTTTTGGGTGCCGTAGCTGTCCGCCGCCAGTTTCCGTATCCGCCACCGCCCAAATTTTAGAAAAAGTAACGAGGACCGTGGAGGATTCAAACCCATATCCTCTGCCTGGATTGGAGCCCACACCCTGTGCGTGGCAGTCGAGCTTTCTACCACAGAGCTACGCCTATGTTTGAACCATCTTTACTAAAAGACCTAAACAGGTATATCGTCTGCCGAAGAATCGCGTTAACAAATATAATCTTACGTGGAAGAATAATAATACGCCACTACACGTCAGGGAAAGTGGCTTGCATAACGAGTTCGAGGAATCATATGAAACAACATAGGGCTGCATGGTTTGTAGCTCTGAACCCATTACAGAGGCATCATCAACATCATTATGAAACTATCTTCAACATTTCTGCCTTCATTATTACGAAGCGCTGCCCTTTGAAGCAGTTTTGTCTTAGTCGTGCCATGAATCACGCGGCAGGCAATGTACGCAGCCCCGACAGCAACCTGCTTGGCTCTTCGATATACCTTATGGCGCCTCCTCATAAGGTGCGGACCGCTGCTGAAGAAGGGAATCGCAGAGTTAGACGCGCGACTGCAGCAAGGCAACGTCGGGCACAACAGAAAGCTGAGCACAGAGAAGACCAAGGGATACCTATCACCTCTACTTGCACTAGATTCCTCGAGCGTTTAAACTGGCCTCTAAGAAGGTCGCGAATCCAGCTTAAGCTGCCAGTGGCCTGCGGTTCCGCGAAGGCCTGTCTTTTTTTTTCTTCCGCAATAGAGATCGACGACATGCTTGCACGAGCGGCTCAGTTTGCATGTTAATTTTCAGATTCGGGTATTAATCATGTCACCTTCCGGATGAGGAGCTAACGACCACCGTTTTCTAAAAACTTATGGTGGATCTGTAATCCCAGTGGTTTAACCATAATTTTTTTCCGTCTCATTGATCTTTGAGAAGAGGTTTTCTCTGTCTCAGAGACACAATCCTGTTCCCGAGGGGAGTGGATCAAGGTGTTGTGCACAGAACGCAAAAACGTTGGACGGTGCGGAAAGAGCAGTCGGGAGGCATGCTTTACCTCGCAACGTGGCCCCTTCGCATCCGTCCGGTGTGTGCGCTTGCACTAACTTCAAGGGCCTCCTCTTTAAGCTAGTTCAAGTGCACACCCTGTACGGAGGAGGTGGTTGTGTTCGTTCCCAAAGCAATGTCCTCCCCTTAAAGAAGACCCTCTAACGACAGCGACTGCCCCACTAACTAACTTTTAGTGGACTTCCAAGAGTAGCACGAAGGATGTGTCGACGGCCATGTTCTCTTGTGCCTCCACCGCCTCCAGCCGTGGGCGTCGCTGGGAGCCCTCAGAAGACTCGCCGTAGCCTCCATAGCTACAGCCGGCACTGTTGTTGCCATCATTTCCAGTGGGCTGCCTTTCATTAAAAAATTGCTTCTATTGTGTATACGCTCCGTTTTAAAACTGCACCTCATAATAAATTGCAGAAAGCCAGTCTTTTATTTCTCTTTACATACTGTACCCATTGAAGAGATACGGCTGTAGTGGTGAGAAAATTTCATGTCAATTGCAGACAAAAATCAACTAATGGTGTAGCGCGAACAGATCCAGGCGGTGCATACCAAGGTTCTTTTGCTAGGGAAAGTAGCTATATCTATACAATTCATTCCTAGATTTAAGTGGCGGAAGATTGAGATCATGAGAACTGGGAGTGCAGGAAGGTTGAGCAAAACTAACGGACATCCTGCCATACTGCGCCAATATATGCTGCGCTACGCTATGCAGGCCGTACGTCGTAATACGCGACGTAGGCCCGCCGAGAGCGCTCCGTTCTTAAAAAGCGCTCTAATGAAAAAATCTTGTTAAATAGAAGTTTTCCATATCTCCATACCAGTTTCTGCAACTAGCGCACAACACACACAAAAAGAAGCGGTTAAAACGCTGTGTGCATAAGGTTAAAGTGCGTGCAGTGCGCCGTATGCGGAAAGGGGATATCGATAATCGCACCCAATCACAATTTCAGGTCAGAGTTGTAACTAAAATGCAACTACATTGCGCTACAAAGGAAGTGCCAGTGAACTTGTAAGTGCACTTATTGCCACTTTATTCCGCGCGTACATATGTAAACATAACCACATGCGAGTACTCTTATGTTGCTACTTATCACTTAATTATTGACGTTTTCTCATCTTGGTTCGCACTAAAGCACAATTGCAAGCTTATTGGCGAAGCGCAGCTTTGGAATCTTGAGCACAACGGCATTTCCACAGATACCTCCCTTTTATCTAACTGTGCGACTTGTGGCCATGCCAGGATGTTTATAAATGGAAGGAAATATATGGGTGAACGCGTTATCTCCCACCTATAAAACAAAATGAGTTGTAATCAAATGACTTCATTTCTACTTGACATTAAATAAACTACCACGCCAGCGAGCTGTTACAGCGTGTAAGCAGGAGCACAACACCAGAACGTTAGACGGCACATTTCCTTGCGTTGTCAGACTTTGACCCAATTACAAATGCTGCTTGTTTAACTATGACCAAGAATCAATACATGTCCGTCGTATTCTAGCCCTCCGTAAAGAGCCTGTGTTATCGGAAACCACCCCATCACGTGCGCGCAACACTGGTGTCAGCCGGCAGGGGCAAATGAATGGCGGATTCCGTAGCAGACGACGCGGATGCCTGTAAACGGAGGAGGAGGACACTGAGGCACTCTTTTGCCACGTGGTCGTGACACTCACAGCACTCGAGACGAAGCACGCAGGACTCAAGGTGACGTCAGGGGAACTGTTTATTGGGCGAACTTGTGCCCAGCAAAACAAGGCCAATCACAATTCACAGCAACAGCGGCGTGAACAGTCGTCGGTCGACGGAAAGACTGACAGGCGGCGCAGGGCGTCGGCTATTATACACTTGACTTAACGCGTTCTCGCATTATCTCTGGAATTCCAGAAGTTACTCAAGTGTCCGCGTCAGCATGTTAAGTTTCATCAATTGTAGACACGCTTGCCGAAGTGACATGCAAGATAAACGCTGCTTCCGTTGGCATAACAGTAAGTCATAACTGCACTCGCGGCAAACAATCAAAGCTGGCGCGCGATTCACAGCAAGGTGATAACGGCGTTCACGAAACAACCGGACGAGTCACTACCCCCCTCTGAAAAGCATCGTCCCGATGCTAAAAACAGAACATGCAAGTTAGAGTACATGCGATAAATTAACAATACGCCACTGTTAATAAGCACG
>JABSTT010001011.1:0-10672 GCA_013339685.2 Hyalomma asiaticum | reverse complement strand
TGCAGGTCGTGCCGCGTTACGTTTTTACGGTAGAGCAGAGCGGACAAGGGCTAGTTGCAGTGACGTATATTTTTGTTACCCTTGTGGATTGTTTTTTTTCTAGCTCGCATGAGTGTATCGCACTTGCCAGGGTGATTGGTGTGCATGACACATTATCAACGGCGGTGGAGCGCAGTGTTTTGCGTGTTAGATGACCTTGTGCTGCGAACAATGTTTCTATTTTGGTTATGGTATATCTATTTTTTACATTTGGCCAACGTCATTCTTTGATTGGCTAGACAATGAGTCTGTCGCTGCGGGAAAAGGAGGTTATCGCAAGCTATGTGCGCGGTTAGCGTAGTTGCGGTTGTGTTTGCCTCCCTCTGGTTTCTGCGCCTTCTGGCGATAATGGCGGCCGGCTTTTTCTTGGTGTTCCCGCTTCGGCAACGCTGTAACCAAGTCGTTGCGAAGTCTTGGGTGGGGGGTGTAAGCCTGCCGCCAGCAAGGCGCGTTTTCTTTTCTTTAAAATTTCACTCGGCGACGGGCAACGTCGGTCAATGGGGCGCGTTTCGCGGAATTGGCTTTTCGTTTGTCGTTCCCCGGCCGTATCTGTTATTCATTTTCTTTACTTTCTTCATATGTGTCTTCCGCGTCTTCTGGGGACACGGGCACCCCGCTGCGGGACTAAGAGGCGGGATGCTTGGACAGTGGTCGCGGCGGTGACGCAGGCGGGCCCTTTTGTGCGTGAGCACGCAGCGATAGCGGCACTTCGGTCGTTCTGTAAGCCGCACCTCGGGCGTCATTACGACGACCTGGGGCGGCTACGCTGAATGTGGCGTCTGCATGCAACATGCCGGTGGTGACGGCCCTGGAGACTCGCGAACCGTTAGTTGTTCGCCGTCGGAAATGCCTGTTTTTGGTCACTGGGCTGTGGCCCGCGCGTGCCGCGGGATGGCTTTGGTTCAAGCGTTCCTTCCTCGCTCGCCGTGGGGTAGCATGCGTCTAAGCACAGCGGGGTGCCGATTAAACGGGTCTGAGTAAGAGCCAGTACGGCTCGGCTTGTTTGAGATAACCAGGAGCAGGCGCGCGGACGGTCCAACTTCCCCATGGGAAGGTTTTCTTCAAATAACTCTTTCGGGCGAATCTTTTGGGCGCCTGCTCGTTTCCGGTAACAGCGCCCGAGCAGACGCGACACGTGCGCAAGTAACGCGTTTCACGTGCGCCATATCTTTGCCATCGCCCTTCGACCTTGGGTGGCATGGTCTGCTTTTATGTGTGTGTCTTGTTTAGTGCAGATGAATGTGCTTTTTTTTTATTATTGTACAAACATACCCCTCTCACCGTCAACAGACTGGGTGGTGATTTCACCAATTGGACCGCCCCAATTGAGGAGGCGGGACAAAAGGTGGAATCGCTGCCCAATGCCAGAGTGAAGTGAAGATGATTCGCCGGCTGAGACGTTAAGGCGGAGCGGTTGTGGTAATAAAGATGGCTCCGCCATGGGACGTGGCAGGCTGAACGGGTGGAAAAAGTGCTACGCACTGCCGGCTACGCCGGAGTAGGGTCGCCCTACGTGTAGTTCAGCTTCAACTTTACTTTTATGTACCAGTCAACTCCCTGTATTCCCTTTTTGTATACTATACTGTAAATACAAGTTTTCATTCCCGTTTTAAACTGAAGTCTCTGAGCCTCCTCTTCAATTGCTACACGTTTGCCCGCGAGCCTATCGCCGCCATACCAGCGGCAGCCAGCTTCTTCCCAACTCGCCCATACCGTCTCGGACGGTGCGTTTAGGACGCCGAGCGGGGAGCTGGAATCCCGGAGAAGGACCTTCGGCACCACGGTCTCAACTTTACTTTGCCCAAAATGCCAAAAAAGGTAAGACTATAGTCTCGGGTTTTTGTGAAATTTTGACTGGATCAGAAGTCGCACAAAATGCGTTTTCCCGCATCATAGAGCATTTCTCTACTTATTGCGCGGCTTCCTGAATAAAAATACGGTCTCTCAAAATCTTGCCCAAAATGCCAAAAAAGGTAAGGCTATAGTCTCGGGTTTTTTGTGAAATTCGGACTCGATCAGAGGTCGCTCTAAATACGTTTGGCCGCATCATAGAGCATCCCTCTACTTATTGCGCGCCTTCGTGAATAAAAATACGGTCTCTCAAAATTTTGCCAAAAATGCCAAAAAAGGTAAAAAAGGTATTGGGTTTTTGTGAAATTTTGTCTCGATCAGAAGTCGCACAAAATGCGTTTTCCCGCATCGTAGAGCATTCCTCTATTTATTGCGCGCCTTCCTGAATAAAAATACGGTCTCTCAAAATCTTGCCCAAAATGCCAAAAAGGTAAGACTATAGTATTGGGTTTTTTGTGAAATTTTGACTCGATCAGAAGTCGCTCAAAATGCGTTTTCCCGCATCATAGAGCATTCCTCTACTTATTGCGCGCCTTCCTGAATAAAATACGGTCTCTCAAAATCTTACCCAAAATGCCAAAAAAGGTAAGACTATAGTCTTGGGTTTTTTTGTGAAATTTTGACTCGATCAGAAGTCGCACAAAATGCGTTTTCCCGCATCGTAGAGCATTCCTCTACTTATTGCGCGCCTTCCTGAATAAAAATACGGTCTCTCAAAATCTTGCCCAAAATGCCAAAAAAGGTAAGACTATAGTATTGGGTTTTTTGTGAATTTTGACTCGATCAGAAGTCGCACAAAATAGCGTTTTCCGCATCGTAGCTCATTCCTCTACTTATTGCGCGCCTTCCTGAATAAAAATACGGTCTCTCAAATCTTGCCCAAAATGCCAAAAAAGGTAAGACTATAGTATTGGGTTTTTTGTGAAATTTTGACTCGATCAGAAGTCCCACAATATGCGTTTTCCCGCATCGTAGAGCATTCCTCTACTTATTGCGCGCCTTCCTGAATAAAAATACGGTCTCTCAACATTTTGCCCAAAATGCCAAAAAAGGTAGGACTATAGTCTCGGGTTTTTTGTGAAATTTTGACTCGATCAGAAGTCGCACAAAATGCGCTTTTCCGCATCGTAGAGCATTCCTCTACTTATTGCGGACCTTCCTGAATAAAAATACGGTCTCTCAACATTTTGCCCAAAATGCCAATAAAGGTAGGATATAGTGTTGGGTTTTTTGTTAAATTTTGACTCGATCAGAAGTCGCACAAAATGCGTTTTCCCGCAACGTAGAGCATTCCTCTACTTATTGCGCACCTTCCTGAATAAAAATACGGTCTCTCAAAATCTTCCCCAAAATGCCAAAAAAGGTAAGACTGTAGTCTCGGGTTTTTTTGTGAAATTTTGACTCGATAAGAAGTCGCTCTTAATACGTTTGGCCGCATCATAGAGCATTCCTCTACTTATTGCGCGCCTTCCTGAATAAAAATACGGTCTCTCAAAATCTTACCCAAAATGCCAAAAAAGGTAAGACTTACCTTCGATGGCCATTTTCGGAAAATAATTAGCATCGTATTATCAGGAACACCCGCAGTGTGTAGAAGAATACTAGCCGATGCGAGAAAACGCTTTTATTCACATTTCTGGTCGAGACGAAATTTTGCTAAAAAGCCAATACTATAGACTTACCTTCGACGACCGTTTTCGGAAAATAATTAGCACCGTATTATTAATCAGGAACACGCGCAGTGTGTAGAAGACTATTATCCGATGGGAGAAAACGCTTTTATTCACATTTCTGGTCCAGGCGAAATTTCACTTTCAATTTCAATTTCAATTTTTTTGTGAAATTTGACTCGATCAGAAGTCGCACAAAATGCGTTTTCCGCCTCGTAGAGAATTCCTCTACTTATTGCGCGCCTTCCTGAGTAAAATAACGGTCTCTCAATCTTCCCCAAAATGCCAAAAAAGGTAAGACTATAGTCTCGGATTTTTTGTGAAATTTTGACTCGATCAGAAGTCGCTTTAAATACGTTTGGCGGCATCATAACGCATTTCTCTACTTACTGCGCGCCTTCCTGAATAAAAATACGGTCTCTCAAAATCTTGCCCAAAATGCCAAAAAAGGTAAGACTATAGTATTGGTTTTTTTGTGAAATTTTCACTCGATCAGAAGTCGCTCTAAATACGTTTGGCCGCATCATAGAGCATCCCTCTACTTATTGCGCGCCTTCGTGAATAAAAATACGGTCTCTCAAAATTTTGCCCAAAATGCCAAAAAAGGTAAGACTATAGTATTGGGTTTTTTGTGAAATTTTGACTCGATCAGAAGTCGCACAAAATGCATTTTCCCGCAACGTAGAGCATTCCTCTACTCATTGCGCGCCTTCCTGAATAAAAATACGGTCTCTCATAATTTTGCCCAATATGCCAAAAAGGAATGACTATAGTATTGGGTTTTTTGTGAAATTTTGACTCGATCAGAAGTCGCACAAAATGCGTTTTCCCGCATCGTAGAGCATTCCTCTACTTATTGCGCGCCTTCCTGAATAAAAATACGGTCTCTGAAAATCTTGCCTGTAAGCCTGCCGCCAGCAAGGCGCGTTTTCTTTTCTTTAAAATTTCACTCGGCGACGGGCAACGTCGGTCAATGGGGCGCGTTTCGCGGAATTGGCTTTTCGTTTGTCGTTCCCCGGCCGTATCTGTTATTCATTTTCTTTACTTTCTTCATATGTGTCTTCCGCGTCTTCTGGGACACGGGCACCCCGCTGCGGGACTAAGAGGCGGGATGCTTGGACAGTGGTCGCGGCGGTGACGCAGGCGGGCCCTTTTGTGCGTGACCACGCAGCGATAGCGGCACTTCGGTCGTTCTGTAAGCCGCACCTCGGGCGTCATTACGACGACCTGGGGCGGCTACGCTGAATGTGGCGTCGGCATGCAACATGCCGGTGGTGACGGCCCTGGAGACTCGCGAACCGTTAGTTGTTCGCCGTCGGAAATGCCTGTTTTTGGTCACTGGGCTGTGGCCCGCGCGTGCCGCGGGGTGGCTTTGGTTCAAGCGTTCCTTCCTCGCTCGCCGTGGGGTAGCATGCGTCTAAGCACAGCGGGGTGCCGATTAAACGGGTCTGAGTAAGAGCCAGTACCGCTCGGCTTGTTTGAGATAACCAGGAGCAGGCGCGCGGACGGTCCAACTTCCCCATGGGAAGGTTTTCTTCAAATAACTCTTTCGGGCGAATCTTTTGGGCGCCTGCTCATTTCCGGTAACAGCGCCCGAGCAGACGCGACACGTGCGCAAGTAACGCGTTTCACGTGCGCCATATCTTTGCCATCGCCCTTCGACCTTGGGTGCATGGTCTGCTTTTATGTGTGTGTCTTGTTTAGTGCAGATGAATGTGCTTTTTTTTATTATTGTACAAACATACCCCTCTCACCGTCAACAGACTGGGTGGTGATTTCACCAATTGGACCGCCCCAATTGAGGAGGCGGGACAAAAGGTGGAATCGCTGCCCAATGCCAGAGTGAAGTGAAGATGATTCGCCGGCTGAGACGTTAAGGCGGAGCGGTTGTGGTAATAAAGATGGCTCCGCCATGGGACGTGGCAGGCTGAACGGGTGGAAAAAGTGCTACGCACTGCCGGCTACGCCGGAGTAGGGTCCCTCTACTTATTGCGCGCCTTCGTGAATAAAAATACGGTCTCTCAAAATTTTGCCCAAAATGCCAAAAAAGGTAAAAAAGGTATTGGGTTTTTGTGAAATTTTGACTCGTTCAGAAGTCCCTCAAAATGCGTTTTCCCGCATGGTGGAGCATTCCTCTACTCATTACGCGCCTTCCTGAATAAAAATACGGTCTCTCAACATTTTGCCCAAAATGCCAAGAAAAGGTAAGGCTATAGTATTGGGTTTTTTGTGAAAATTTGACTCGATCAGAAGTCGCACAAAATGCGTTTTCCCGCATCGTAGAACATTCCTCTACTTATTGCGCGCCTTCCTGAATAAAAATACGGTCTCACAATATCTTCCCCAAAATGCCAAAAAAGGTAAGGCTATAGTCTCGGGTTTTTTGTGAAATTTTTCCTCGATCAGAAGTCGCACAAAATGCGTTTTCCCGCATCGTAGAGCATTCCTCTATTTATTGCGCGCCTTCCTGAATAAAAATACGGTCTCTCAAAATCTTCCCCAAAATGCCAAAAAAGGTAAGACTATAGTCTCGGGTTTTTTTGTGAAATTTTGACTCGAAAAGAAGTCGCTCTTAATACGTTTGGCCGCATCATAGAGCATTCCTCTACTTATTGCGCGCCTTCCTGAATAAAAATACGGTCTCTCAAAATCTTACCCAAAATGACAAAAAAGGTAAGACTTACTTTCGATGGCCATTTTCGGAAAATAATTAGCATCGTATTATTAATCAGGAACACGCGCAGTGTGTAGAAGAATGTTATCCGATGCGAGAAAACGCTTTTATTCACATTTCCAGTCGAGAGGAAATTTTGCTAATAACCCAAGACTATAGACTTACCTTCGACGACCGTTTTTGGAAAATAATTAGCATCGTATTATTAATCAGGAACACGCGCAGTGTGTAGAAGAATATTATCCGATGCGAGAAAACGCTCTTATTCACATTTCTGGTCGAGGCGAAATTTTGCTAAAAACCTAAGACTATGGACTTACCTTCGATGGTCATTTTCGGAAAATAATTAGCACCGTATTATTAATCAGGAACACCCGCAGTGTGTAGAAGAATGTTATCCGATGCGAGAAAACGCTTTTATTCACATTTCTGGTCGAGAGGAAATTTTGCTAAAAACCCAAGACTATAGACCTACCTACGATGGCCATTTTGGGAAAATAATTAGCACCGTATTATTAATCAGGAACACGCGCAGTGTGTAGAAGACTATTATCCGATGCGAGAGAACGCTTTTATTCACATTTCTGGTCCAGGCGAAATTTCACTTTTCAATTTCAATTTCAATTTTTTTTTGTGAAATTTTGACTCGATCAGAAGTCGCACAAAATGCGTTTTCCCCCATCGTAGAGAATTCCTCTACTTATTGCGCGCCTTCCTGAATAAAAATACGGTCTCTCAAAATCTTCCCCAATATGCCAAAAAAGGTAAGACTATAGTCTCGGGTTTTTGTGAAATTTTGACTCGATCAGAAGTCGCTTTAATTACGTTTGGCGGCATCATAGCGCATTTCTCTACTTATGGCGCGCCTTCCTGAATAAAAATACGGTCTCTCAAAATCTTGCCCAAAATGCCAAAAAAGGTAAGACTATAGTATTGGGTTTTTTGTGAAATTTTGACTCGTTCAGAAGTCCCACAAAATGCCTTTTCCCGCATGGTGGAGCATTCCTCTACTCATTACGCGCCTTCCTGAATAAAAATACGGTCTCTCAACATTTTGCCCAAAATACCAAAAAAAAGGTAAGACTATAGTATTGGGTTTCTTGTGAAAATTTGACTCGATCAGAAGTCGCACAAAATGCATTTTCCCGCAACGTAGAGCATTCCTCTACTTATTACGCGCCTTGCTTAATAAAAATACGGTCTCTCATAATTTTGCCCAATATGCCAAAAAAGGAATGACTATAGTATTGGGTCTTTTGTGAAATGTTGACTCGATCAGAAGTCGCACAAAATGCGTTTTCCCGCATCGTAGAGCATTCCTCTACTTATTGCGCGCCTTCCTGAATAAAAATACGGTCTCTGAAAATCTTGCCTGTAAGCCTGCCGCCAGCAAGGCGCGTTTTCTTTTCTTTAAAATTTCACTCGGCGACGGGCAACGTCGGTCAATGGGGCGCGTTTCGCGGAATTGGCTTTTCGTTTGTCGTTCCCCGGCCGTATCTGTTATTCATTTTCTTTACTTTCTTCATATGTGTCTTCCGCGTCTTCTGGGGACACGGGCACCCCGCTGCGGGACTAAGAGGCGGGATGCTTGGACAGTGGTCGCGGCGGTGACGCAGGCGGGCCCTTTTGTGCGTGACCACGCAGCGATAGCGGCACTTCGGTCGTTCTGTAAGCCGCACCTCGGGCGTCATTACGACGACCTGGGGCGGCTACGCTGAATGTGGCGTCGGCATGCAACATGCCGGTGGTGACGGCCCTGGAGACTCGCGAACCGTTAGTTGTTCGCCGTCGGAAATGCCTGTTTTTGGTCACTGGGCTGTGGCCCGCGCGTGCCGCGGGGTGGCTTTGGTTCAAGCGTTCCTTCCTCGCTCGCCGTGGGGTAGCATGCGTCTAAGCACAGCGGGGTGCCGATTAAACGGGTCTGAGTAAGAGCCAGTACCGCTCGGCTTGTTTGAGATAACCAGGAGCAGGCGCGCGGACGGTCCAACTTCCCCATGGGAAGGTTTTCTTCAAATAACTCTTTCGGGCGAATCTTTTGGGCGCCTGCTCATTTCCGGTAACAGCGCCCGAGCAGACGCGACACGTGCGCAAGTAACGCGTTTCACGTGCGCCATATCTTTGCCATCGCCCTTCGACCTTGGGTGGCATGGTCTGCTTTTATGTGTGTGTCTTGTTTAGTGCAGATGAATGTGCTTTTTTTTTATTATTGTACAAACATACCCCTCTCACCGTCAACAGACTGGGTGGTGATTTCACCAATTGGACCGCCCCAATTGAGGAGGCGGGACAAAAGGTGGAATCGCTGCCCAATGCCAGAGTGAAGTGAAGATGATTCGCCGGCTGAGACGTTAAGGCGGAGCGGTTGTGGTAATAAAGATGGCTCCGCCATGGGACGTGGCAGGCTGAACGGGTGGAAAAAGTGCTACGCACTGCCGGCTACGCCGGAGTAGGGTCGCTGTAAGCCTGCCGCCAGCAAGGCGCGTTTTCTTTTCTTTAAAATTTCACTCGGCGACGGGCGACGTCGGTCAATGGGGCGCGTTTCGCTGCATTGGCTTTTCGTTGGTCGTTCCCCGGCCGTATCTGTTATTCATTTTCTTTGCTTTCTTCATATGTGTCTTCCGCGTCTTCTGGGGACACGGGCACCCCGCTGCGGGGCTGTGAGGGGGGATGCTTGGACAGTGATCGCGGCAGGGACGCAGGCGGACCCCAGATGGCCTGGACCTTTAGGATGCCCCGCGGCGCTCCAGGTGTACGTGTATACACGACCTTGTGAGCGCCCGCGCGCGCATGGAGGAAGCGGGCGGTGGTTCGGAAGGCAGATCTTCCGAAATTGACGGACGAGCTGATATGGTAGCCCACTCCCAATGCTCCGCACCGCGGAGAGACAAAGCTTCCACCCCTCTTGCCTGAATGGAGGCCCGGGTGGGCCCCTTTTGTGCGTGAGCACGCAGCGATAGCGGCACTTCGGTCGTTCTGCTAACCGCACCTCGGGCGTCATTACGACGACCTGGGGCGGCTAGGCTGAATGTGGCGTCGGCATGCAACATGCCGGTGGTGACAGCCACGGAGACGCGCGAGCCGTTTGTTGTTCGCTGTCGGAAATGCCTGTTTTTGGTCACTGGGCTGTGGCCCGCGCGTGCCGCGGGATGGCTTTGGTTCAAGCGTTCCTTCCTCGCACGCCGTGGGGTAGCATGCGTCTAAGCACAGCGGGGTGCCGATTAAACGGGTCTGCGTAAGAGCCAGTACGGCTCGGCTTGTTTGAGATAACCAGAAGCAGGCGCGCTGACGGTCCAACTTCCCCATGGGAAGGTTTTCTTCAAATGATAACTCTTTCGGGCGAATCTTTTGGGCGCCTGCTCGTTTCCGGTAACAGCGCCCGAGCAGACGCGACACGTGCGCAAGTAACGCGTTTCACGTGCGCCATATCTTTGCCATCGCCCTTCGACCTTGGGTGGCATTGCTTGTTTTTATGTATGTGTTGTTTAGTGCTGATGTATGTGTTTTTTTTATTATTGTACAAACTTACCCCTCTCACCGTCAACAGACTGGGTGGTGATTTCACCAATTGGACCGCCTCAATTGAGGAGGCGGGACAAAAGGTGGAATCGCTGCCCAATGCCAGAGTGAAGTGAAGATGATTCGCCGGCTGAGACGTTAAGGCGGAGCGGTTGTGGTAATAAAGATGGCTCCGCCATGGGACGGGGCAGGCTGAACGGGAAGCTGAACGGGTGGAAAAAGTGCTACGCACTGCCGGCTACGCCGGAGTAGGGTCGCCCTACCTATAGTTCAGCTTCAACTTTAATTTTATGTACCAGTCAACTCCCTGTATTCCCTTTTTGTATACTATACTGTAAATACAAGTTTTCATTTCCATTTCTTTAAACTGAAGTCTCTGAGCCCGTTCTTCATTCGCTTCACGTTTGCCCGCGAGCCTATCGCCGCCATACCAGCGGCAGCCAGCTCCTTCCCAACTCGCCCATGCCGTCTCGGACGGTGCGTTTAGGACGCCGAGCGGGGAGCTGGAATCTCGGAGGACCTTCGACACCACGGTCACAACTTTACTGTCGCCCTACGTGTAGTTCAGCTTCAACTTTACTTTTATGTACCAGTCAACTCCCTGTATTCCCTTTTTGTATACTATACTGTAAATACAAGTTTTCATTCCCGTTTTAAACTGAAGTCTCTGAGCCTCCTTTCAATTGCTACACTTTGCCCGCGAGCCTATCGCCGCCATACCAGCGGCAGCCAGCTCCTTCCCAACTCGCCCATACCGTCTCGGACGGTGCGTTTAGGACGCCGAGCGGGGAGCTGGAATCCCGGAGAAGGACCTTCGGCACCACGGTCACAACTTTACTGGCGCAGTCACGGCAGGATAGGCTCGCTGGGCGAAGAGCGAAGAGACGGAGAAATTGAAGGCATCACAGCAAGACGGCTTCGA
>JABSTT010000979.1:0-14534 GCA_013339685.2 Hyalomma asiaticum | reverse complement strand
GCCATGCCCAGATGACAGAAACAGCCTTTTCACCAACACAGTTACCAGAGCATCAAAACATCAGACACTCACCATTGTTTCTGCATGAGAAATTTCCTGTGTGCAAACTAAGAAGGAAATCTAAAGGTGAATATAGGTGGTTTCCTTCCTGGATTGCTAACCATGACATTTCAGTGTTTCGCCCGTTCCTTTAACGAACACAGCAGTTGCGCACTGTATGTGCATAAAACGTCGTTTCTTGCACTTTTGTTCCTGGCAAAGATTCAGGACCGCTTATCTCGCTAAAGCTTAGGAGTGTGATTTTCACTATTATTTGCATTCGAAATAGCCGAACATTGTAGTGGTATTCAACGAGCCATGCCCAGATGACGGAAACAGCCTTTTCACCAACACAAGGTTACCAGAGCACCAAAACATGAGACACGCACCAATGCTTCTGCATGAGAAATTTCCTGTGTGCAAACTAAGAAGGAAATCTAAAGGTGAATATAGGTGGTTTCCTTCCTGGATTGCTAACCATGACCTTTCAGTGTTTTGCGCACTGTATGTGCATAAAACGTCGTTTCTTGCACTTTTGTTCCTGGCAAAGATTCAGGACCGCTTACCTCGCTAAAGCTTAGGAGTGTGATTTTCACTATTATTTGCATTCGAAATAGCCGAACATTGTAGTGGTATTCAACGAGCCATGCCCAGATGACGGAAACAGCCTTTTCACCAACACAAGGTTACCAGAGCACCAAAACATGAGACACGCACCAATGCTTCTGCATGAGAAATTTCCTGTGTGCAAACTAAGAAGGAAATCTAAAGGTGAATATAGGTGGTTTCCTTCCTGGATTGCTAACCATGACATTTCAGTGTTTCGCCCGTTCCTTTAACGAATACAGCAGTTGCGCACTGTATGTGCATAAAACGTCGTTTCTTAAACTTTTGTTCCTGGCAAAAAATTGAGGACCGCTTTCGTCGCAAAAGCTTAGGAGTTTCATTTTCACCATTATTTGCATTACGAATAGCCAAATATTGCAGTGTTATTCTGCGTGCTATGCCCAGATGACGGATGCGGTCTTTTCACGAACACAAGGTTACCAGAGCATCAAAACATGAAACACGCACCAATGCTTCTGCATGAGTAGTTTCCTGTGTGCACACTTAGAAGGAAATCTAAAGGTGAATATAGGTGGTTTCCTTCCTGGATTGCTAACCATGAACTTTCAGTGTTTCACCCGTTCCTTTGACCAATACAGCAGTTGCGCACTGTAAGTGCATAAAACGTCGTTCCTAGCACTTTTGTTCCTGGCAAAGATTCAGGACCGCTTACGTCGCTAAAGCTTAGGAGTGTGATTTTCACTATTATTTGCATTCCAAATAGCCAAACATTGCAGTGTTACTCAATGAGCCATGCCCAGATGAGAGAAACAGCCTTTTCACCAACACAAAGTTACCAGAGCATCAAAACATGAGACACGCACCATTGTTTCTGGATGAGAAATTTCTTGTGTGCACACTTAGAAGGAAATCTAAAGGTGTATCTAAGTGCTTTCCTTGTTGCTTTGCTAACCGTTACCTTTCAAGGTGTTTCGCCCGTTCCTTTAACGAATACAGCAGTTGCGTACTGTAAGTGCATAAAACGTCGTTTCTTGCACTTTTGTTCCTGGCAAAGATTGAGGACCGCTTATGTCGCTAAAGCTTAGGAGTAACGAAAGGGAAGGGGTCAAGGGCTCGTTCTTTATTTGTTAGAAACAAGTTAATGAGCAAACAGACAATGAAGCCCAGGAAAGGCCTTAGGTAGCATGCGAGGGCTTATTGGGCAGCAGCCATCTCATCTAAGTTCACGTTCTACGTGACGCCTCCTGGCAAGAAAGTGTGTTCTACACACGCCGCCTTGGCCTCGAGTGGCGCTGCCTAACACTCCCAGGATAATACCTACATAAATACACAATAAAGTGGACGGGGGGACGACCGCCCTTGTAGCTCAGTTGGTAGAGCATCGGACGCGACATCCGAAGGTCGTGGGTTCGGGTCCCACCGAGGGCAGGTTTGTCTTTTCGTCCACTTTAATTCCTTTCTACTTTCTCCACAATTACAATACCACAAGTAACTTCCCCTATGTTTTCCTAGGCTTCATTATCTGTTTGCTCATTAAGTTGTTTCTGACAAATAAAGAACGAGCCCTTGACCCCTTCCCTTTCGTTATTTCATAGCTTGGGCCTCGTTGCGGCAGACTTGGTGCCTTAGGTAGCATGCGAGGGCTTATTGGGCAGCAGCCATCTCATCTAAGTTCACGTTCTACGTGACGCCTCCTGGCAAGAAAGTGTGTTCTACACACGCCGCCTTGGCCTCGAGTGGCGCTGCCTAACACTCCCAGGATAATACCTACATAAATACACAATAAAGTGGACGGGGGGACGACCGCCCTTGTAGCTCAGTTGGTAGAGCATCGGACGCGACATCCGAAGGTCGTGGGTTCGGGTCCCACCGAGGGCAGGTTTGTCTTTTCGTCCACTTTAATTCCTTTCTACTTTCTCCACAATTACAATACCACAAGTAACTTCCCCTATGTTTTCCTAGGCTTCATTATCTGTTTGCTCATTAAGTTGTTTCTGACAAATAAAGAACGAGCCCTTGACCCCTTCCCTTTCGTTATTTCATAGCTTGGGCCTCGTTGCGGCAGACTTGGTGCCTTAGGTAGCATGCGAGGGCTTATTGGGCAGCAGCCATCTCATCTAAGTTCACGTTCTACGTGACGCCTCCTGGCAAGAAAGTGTGTTCTACACACGCCGCCTTGGCCTCGAGTGGCGCTGCCTAACACTCCCAGGATAATACCTACATAAATACACAATAAAGTGGACGGGGGGACGACCGCCCTTGTAGCTCAGTTGGTAGAGCATCGGACGCGACATCCGAAGGTCGTGGGTTCGGGTCCCACCGAGGGCAGGTTTGTCTTTTCGTCCACTTTAATTCCTTTCTACTTTCTCCACAATTACAATACCACAAGTAACTTCCCCTATGTTTTCCTAGGCTTCATTATCTGTTTGCTCATTAAGTTGTTTCTGACAAATAAAGAACGAGCCCTTGACCCCTTCCCTTTCGTTATTTCATAGCTTGGGCCTCGTTGCGGCAGACTTGGTGCCTTAGGTAGCATGCGAGGCTTATTGGGCAGCAGCCATCTCATCTAATTTCACGTTCTACGTGACGCCTCCTGGCAAGAAAGTGTGTTCTACACACCCGCCTTGGCCTCGAGTGGCGCTGCCTAACACTCCCAGGATAATACCTACATAAATACACAATAGAGTGGACGGGGGGACGACCGCCCTTGTAGCTCAGTTGGTAGAGCATCGGACGCGACATCCGAAGGTCGTGGGTTCGGGTCCCACCGAGGGCAGGTTTGTCTTTTCGTCCACTTTAATTCCTTTCTACTTTCTCCACAATTGCAATACCACAAGTAACTTCCCCTATGTTTTCCTAGGCTTCATTATCTGTTTGCTCATTAAGTTGTTTCTGACAAATAAAGAACGAGCCCTTGACCCCTTCCCTTTCGTTATTTCATAGCTTGGGCCTCGTTGCGGCAGACTTGGTGCCTTAGGTAGCATGCGAGGGCTTATTGGGCAGCAGCCATCTCAGCTAAGTTCACGTTCTACGTGACGCCTCCTGGCAAGAAAGTGTGTTCTACACACGCCGCCTTGGCCTCGAGTGGCGCTGCCTAACACTCCCAGGATAATACCTACATAAGTACACAATAAAGTGGACGGGGGGACGACCGCCCTTGTAGCTCAGTTGGTAGAGCATCGGACGCGACATCCGAAGGTCGTGGGTTCGGGTCCCACCGAGGGCAGGTTTGTCTTTTCGTCCACTTTAATTCCTTTCTACTTTCTCCACAATTACAATACCACAAGTAACTTCCCCTATGTTTTCCTAGGCTTCATTATCTGTTTGCTCATTAAGTTAAAGCTTAGGAGTGTGATTTTCACTATTATTTGCATTCGAAATAGCCAAACACTGCAGTGTTATTCAACGAGCCATGCCCAGATGACAGGAAACAGCCTTTTCATCAACACAAGGTTCCAGAGCATCAAACATAGACACGCACCATATGTTTCTGCATGAGAAATTTCCTGTGTGCACACTAAGAAGGAAATCTAAAGGTGATATTAGGTGTTCCCTTCTTGGTTTGCTAACCATGACCTTTCAAGGTGTTTCGCCCGTTCCTTTAACGAATACAGCAGTTGCGCACTGTAAGTGCATAAAACGTCGTTTCTTGCACTTTTGTTCCTGGCAAAGATTCAGGACCGCTTACGTCGCTAAAGCTTAGGAGTGTGATTTTCACTATTATTTGCATTCGAAATAGCCGAACATTGTAGTGTTATTCAACGAGCCATGCCCAGATGACGGAAACAGCCTTTTCATCAACACAAGGTTCCCAGAGCATCAAAACATGAGACACGCACCAATGTTTCTGCATGAGAAATTTCCTGTGTGCACACTAAGAAGGAAATCTAAAGGTGAATATAGGTGGTTTCCTTCCTGGATTGCTAACCATGACCTTTCAAGGTGTTTCGCCCGTTCCTTTAACGAATACAGCAGTTGCGCACTGTAATGTGCATAAAACGTCGTTTCTTGCACTTTGTTCCTGGCAAAAGATTGAGGACCGCTTACGTCGCTAAAGCTTAGGAGTTTCATTTTCACCATTATTTGCATTACGAATAGCCAAACATTGCAGTGTTATTCATGCGTAGCCTATGCCCAGATGACGGAAAGCAGGCCTTTTCATCAACACAAGGTTACCAGAGCATCAAAACATGAGACACGCACCAATGTTTCTGCATGAGAACATTCCTGTGTGCACACTAGAAGGAAATCTAAAGGTGAATATAGGTGGTTTCCTTCTTGGTTTGCTAACCATGACCTTTCAAGGTGTTTCGCCCGTTCCTTTAACGAATACAGCAGTTGCGCACTGTAAGTGCATAAAACGTCGTTTCTTGCACGTTTGTTCCTGGCAAAGATTCAGGACCGCTTACGTCGCTAAAGCTTAGGAGTGTGATTTTCACTATTATTTGCATTCGAATAGCCGAAACATTGTAGTGTTATTCAACGAGCCATGCCCAGATGACGGAACAGCCTTTCATCAACACAAGGTCCCAGAGCATCAAAACATGAACACGCACCAATGTTTCTGCATGAGAACATTTCCTGTGTGCACACTTAGAAGGAAATCTAAAGGTGAATATAGGTGCTTTCCTTCTTGCTTTGCTAACCATGACCTTCAAGTGTTTCGCCCGTTCCTTTAACGAATACAGCAGTTGCGCACTGTAAGTGCATAAAACGTCGTTTCTTGCACTTTTGTTCCTGGCAAAGATTCAGGACCGCTTACGTCGCTAAAGCTAGGAGTGTGATTTTCACTATTATTTGCATTCGAAATAGCCGAACATTGTAGTGTTATTCAACGAGCCATGCCCAGATGACGGAAACAGCCTTTTCATCAACACAAGGTACCAGACCATCAAAACATGACACGCACCAATGTTTCTGCATGAGAAATTTCCTGTGTGCACACTAAGAAGGAAATCTAAAGGTGAATATAGGTGGTTTCCTTCTTGGTTTGCTAACCATGACCTTTCAAGGTGTTTCGCCCGTTCCTTTAACGAATACAGCAGTTGCGCACTGTAAGTGCATAAAACGTCGTTTCTTGCACTTTTGTTCCTGGCAAAGATTCAGGACCGCTTACGTCGCTAAAGCTTAGGAGTGTGATTTTCACTATTATTTGCATTCGAAATAGCCGAACATTGTAGTGTTATTCAACGAGCCATGCCCAGATGACGGAAACAGCCTTTTCATCAACACAAGGTTACCAGAGCATCAAAACATGAGACACGCACCAATGTTTCTGCATGAGAAATTTCCTGTGTGCACACTAAGAAGGAAATCTAAAGGTGAATATAGGTGGTTTCCTTCTTGGTTTGCTAACCATGACCTTTCAAGGTGTTTCGCCCGTTCCTTTAACTGAATACAGCAGTTGCGCACTGTAAGTGCATAAACGTCGTTTCTTGCACTTTTGTTCCTGGCAAAGATTCAGGACCGCTTACGTCGCTAAAGCTTAGGAGTGTGATTTTCACTATTATTTGCATTCGAAATAGCCAAACATTGCAGTGTTATTCAACGAGCCATGCCCAGATGACGGAAACAGCCTTTTCACCAACACAAGGTTCCAGAGCATCAAACATGAGACACGCACCAATGTTCTGCATGAGAAATTTCCTGTGTGCACACTAAGAAGGAAATCTAAAGGTGAATATAGGTGGTTTCCTTCTTGGTTTGCTAACCATGACCTTTCAAGGTGTTTCGCCCGTTCCTTTAACGAATACAGCAGTTGCGCACTGTAAGTGCATAAAACGTCGTTTCTTGCACTTTTGTTCCTGGCAAAGATTCAGGACCGCTTACGTCGCTAAAGCTTAGGAGTGTGATTTTCACTATTATTTGCATTCGAAATAGCCGAACATTGTAGTGTTATTCAACGAGCCATGCCCAGATGACGGAAACAGCCTTTTCACCAACACAAGGTTACCAGAGCATCAAAACATGAGACACGCACCAATGTTTCTGCATGAGAAATTTCCTGTGTGCACACTAAGGAAATCTAAAAGTGAATATAGGTGTTTCCCTTCTTGGTTTGCTAACCATGACCTTTCAATGTGTTTCGCCCGTTCCTTTAATGAATACAGCAGTGCGCACTGTAAGTGCATAAAACGTGGTTTCTTGCCCTTGTGTTCCTAGCAAAGAAGTTGGGACCGCTTACGTCCCAAAAGCTTAGGAGTGTGATTTTCACCATTATTTGCATTCCAAATAGCCAAACATCCCAGTGTTATTCTGCGTGCTATGCCCAGATGACGGATGCGGTCTTTTCACGAACACGAGATTACGGAGCATCAAACCATGACATGCAGACCAATGTTTCTGCATGAGAAATTTCTTGTGTACACACTAAGAAGGAAATCTAAAGGTGAATATAGGTGGTTCCTTCTTGGTTTGCTAACCATGACCTTTCAAGGTGTTTCGCCCGTTCCTTTAACGAATACAGCAGTTGCGCACTGTAAGTGCATAAAACGTCGTTTCTTGCACTTTTGTTCCTGGCAAAGATTAGGACCGCTTACGTCGCTAAAGCTAGGAGTGTGATTTTCACTATTATTTGCATTCGAAATAGCCGACATTGTAGTGTTATTCAACGAGCCCTGCCCAGATGACGGAAACAGCCTTTTCATCAAACACAAGGTTCCCAGAGCATCAAACATGACACGCACCAATGTTTCTTGCATGAGAATTTTCTTGTGTGCACACTAGAAGGAAATCTAAAGGTGAATATAGGTGGTTTCCTTCTTGGTTGCTAACCATGACCTTTCAAGGTGTTTCGCCCGGTTCCTTAACGAATACAGCAGTTGCGCACTGTAAGTGCATAAAACGTCGTTTCTTGCACTTTTGTCCTAGCAAAGATTTGGGACCGCTTACGTCCCAAAGCTTAGGAGTGTGATTTTCACCATATTTGCATTCCAAATAGCCAAACATCCCAGTGTTATTCTGCGTGCTATGCCCAGATGACGGAATGCGTCTTTTCACGAACACGAGATTACGGAGCATCAAACCATGACATGCAGACCAATGTTTCTGCATGAGAAATTTCTTGTGTACACACTAAGAAGGAAATCGAGGTGTATATAGGTGGCTTCCTTCTTGGTTTGCTAACCATGACCTTTCAAGGTGTTTCGCCTGTTCCTTAACGAATACAGCAGTTGCGCTACTGTAAGTGCATAAAACGTCGTTTCTTGCCACTTTTGTTCCTGGCAAAGGATTCAGGACCGCTTACGTCGCTAAAGCTTAGGAGTGTGATTTTCACTATTATTTGCATTCGAAATAGCCGTACATTGTAGTGTTATTCAACGAGCCATGCCCAGATGACGGAAACAGCCTTTTCATCAACACAAGGTTCCCAGAGCATCAAAACATGACACGCACCAATGCTTCTGCATGAGAAATTTCCTGTGTGCACACTAGAAGGAAATCTAAAGGTGAATATAGGTGGTTTCCTTCTTGGATTGCTAACCATGACCTTTCAAGTGTTTCGCCCGTTCCTTTAACGAATACAGCAGTTGCGCACTGTAAGTGCATAAAACGTCGTTTCTTGCACTTTTGTTCCTGGCAAAGATTCAGGACCGCTTACGTCGCTAAAGCTTAGGAGTGTGATTTTCACTATTATTTGCATTCGAAATAGCCGAACACTGCTAGTGTTATTCAACGAGCCATGCCCAGATGACGGAAACAGCCTTTTCACCAACACAAGGTTACCAGAGCATCAAAACATGAGACACGCACCATGTTTCTGCATGAGAAATTTCCTGTGTGCACACTAGAAGGAAATCTAAAGGTGAATTTAGGTGGTTTCCTTCTTGGTTTGCTAACCATGACCTTTCAAGGTGTTTCGCCCGTTCCTTTAACGAATACAGCAGTGCGCACTGTAAGTGCATAAAACGTGGTTTCTTGCACTTGTGTTCCTAGCAAAGAATTAGGGACCGCTTACGTCGCAAAGCTTAGGAGTGTGATTTTCACCATTATTTGCATTCAAATAGCCAAATATTCCAGTGTTATTCTGCGTGCTATGCCCACGATGACGGTAAACAGCTTTTCACCAACACAAGGTTACCAGAGCATCAAAACATGAACACGCACCAATGCTTCTGCATGCGAAATTTCCTGTGTGCACACTAGAAGGAAATCTAAAGGTGAATATAGGTGGTTTCCTTCCTGGATTGCTAACCATGACCTTTCAAGGTGTTTCGCCCGTTCCTTTAACGAATACAGCAGTTGCGCACTGTAAGTGCATAAAACGTCGTTTCTTGCACTTTTGTTCCTGGCAAGATTCAGGACCGCTTACGTCGCTAAAGCTTAGGAGTGTGATTTTCACTATTATTTGCATTCGAAATAGCCGAACATTGTAGTGTTATTCAACGAGCCATGCCCAGATGACGGAAACAGCCTTTTCATCAACACAAAGTTACCAGAGCATCAAAACATGAGACACGCACCAATGTTTCTGCATGAGAAATTTCCTGTGTGCACACTAAGAAGGAAATCTAAAGGTGAATATAGGTGGTTTCCTTCTTGGTTTGCTAACCATGACCTTTCAAGGTGTTTCGCCCGTTCCTTTAACGAATACAGCAGTTGCGCACTGTAAGTGCATAAAACGTCGTTTCTTGCACTTTTGTTCCTGGCAAAGATTCAGGACCGCTTACGTCGCTAAAGCTTAGGAGTGTGATTTTCACTATTATTTGCATTCGAAATAGCCAAACATTGTAGTGTTATTCAACGAGCCATGCCCAGATGACGGAAACAGCCTTTTCATCAACACAAGGTTCCCAGAGCATCAAAACATGAGACACGCACCAATGTTCTTGCATGAGAAATTTCCTGTGTGCACACTAGAAGGAAATCTAAAGGTGAATATAGGTGGCTTCCTTCTTGGTTTGCTAACCATGACCTTTCAAGGTGTTTCGCCCGTTCCTTTAACGAATACAGCAGTTGCGCACTGTAAGTGCATAAAACGTCGTTTCTTGCACTTTTGTTCCTGGCAAAGATTCAGGACCGCTTACGTCGCTAAAGCTTAGGAGTGTGATTTTCACTATTATTTGCATTCGAAATAGCCGAACATTGTAGTGTTATTCAACGAGCCATGCCCAGATGACGGAAACAGCCTTTTCATCAACACAAGGTTCCCAGAGCATCAAAACATGAGACACGCACCAATGTTCTTGCATGAGAAATTTCCTGTGTGCACACTAAGAAGGAAATCTAAAGGTGAATATAGGTGGTTTCCTTCTTGGTTTGCTAACCATGACCTTTCAAGGTGTTTCGCCCGTTCCTTTAATGAATACAGCAGTTGCGCACTGTAAGTGCATAAAACGTCGTTTCTTGCACTTTTGTTCCTGGCAAAGATTCAGGACCGCTTACGTCGCTAAAGCTTAGGAGTGTGATTTTCACTATTATTTGCATTCGAAATAGCCGAACATGCTAGTGTTATTCAACGAGCCATGCCCAGATGACGGAAACAGCCTTTTCATCAACACAAGGTTCCCAGAGCATCAAAACATGAGACACGCACCAATGTTTCTGCATGAGAACATTTCCTGTGTGCACACTAGAAGGAAATCTAAAGGTGAATCTAGGTGGTTTCCTTCTTGGTTTGCTAACCATGACCTTTCAAGGTGTTTCGCCCGTTCCTTTAACGAATACAGCAGTTGCGCACTGTAAGTGCATAAAACGTCGTTTCTTGCACTTTTGTTCCTGGCAAAGATTCAGGACCGCTTACGTCGCTAAAGCTTAGGAGTGTGATTTTCACTATTATTTGCATTCGAAATAGCCGAAACATTGTAGTGTTATTCAACGAGCCATGCCCAGATGACGGAAACAGCCTTTTCATCAACACAAGTTCCCAGAGCATCAAAACATGAGACACGCACCAATGTTTCTTGCATGAGAAATTTCCTGTGTGCACACTAAGGAAATCTAAAGTGAATATAGTGGTTTCCTTCTTGGTTTGCTAACCATGACCTTTCAAGGTGTTTCGCCCGTTCCTTTAATGAATACAGCAGTTGCGCACTGTAAGTGCATAAAACGTGGTTTCTTGCCCTTGTGTTCCTAGCAAGAAGTTAGGGACCGCTTACGTCCCAAAAGCTTAGGAGTGTGATTTTCACCTATTATTGCATTCGAAATAGCCGAACATGTCCAGTGTTATTCAGCGATGCCTATGCCCAGATGACGGATACAGGTCTTTTCACGAACACGAGATTACAGAGCATCAAACCATGACAGACACGACCAATGTTTCTGCATGAGAAATTTCCTTGTGTGACACACTAAGAAGAAATCTAAGGTGTATATAGGTGGCTTCCTTCTTGGTTTGCTAACCATGACCTTTCAAGGTGTTTCGCCCGTTCCTTTAACGAATACAGCAGTTGCGCACTGTAAGTGCATAAACGTCGTTCTTGCACTTTTGTTCCTGGCAAAGATTCAGGACCGCTTACGTCGCTAAAGCCTAGGAGTGTGATTTTCACTATTATTTGCATTCCAAATAGCCGAACATTGTAGTGGTATTCAATGAGCCATGCCCAGATGACGGAAACAGCCTTTTCATCAACACAAGGTTACCAGAGCATCAAAACATGAACACGCACCAATGTTCTGCATGAGAAATTTCCTGTGTGCACACTAAGAAGGAAATCTAAAGGTGAATATAGGTGGTTTCCTTCTTGGTTTGCTAACCATGACCTTTCAAGGTGTTTCGCCCGTTCCTTTAACGAATACAGCAGTTGCGCACTGTAAGTGCATAAAACGTCGTTTCTTGCACTTTTGTTCCTGGCAAAGATTCAGGACCGCTTACGTCGCTAAAGCTTAGGAGTGTGATTTTCACTATTATTTGCATTCGAAATAGCCGAACATTGTAGTGGTATTCAACGAGCCATGCCCAGATGACGGATGCGGTCTTTTCACGAACACAAGGTTACCAGAGCATCAAAACATGAAACACGCACCAATGCTTCTGCATGAGTAGTTTCCTGTGTGCACACTTAGAAGGAAATCTAAAGGTGAATATAGGTGGTTTCCTTCCTGGATTGCTAACCATGAACTTTCAGTGTTTCACCCGTTCCTTTAACCAATACAGCAGTTGCGCACTGTAAGTGCATAAAACGTCGTTTCTAGCACTTTTGTTCCTGGCAAAGATTCAGGACCGCTTACGTCGCTAAAGCTTAGGAGTGTGATTTTCACTATTATTTGCATTCCAAATAGCCAAACATTGCAGTGTTACTCAATGAGCCATGCCCAGATGACAGAAACAGCCTTTTCACCAACACAAAGTTACCAGAGCATCAAAACATGAGACACGCACCATTGTTTCTGCATGAGAAATTTCTTGTGTGCACACTTAGAAGGAAATCTAAAGGTGTATCTAAGTGCTTTCCTTGTTGCTTTGCTAACCATGACCTTTCAAGTGTTTCGCCGTTCCTTTAACGAATACAGCAGTTGCGTACTGTAAGTGCATAAAACGTCGTTTCTTGCACTTTTGTTCCTGGCAAAGATTCAGGACCGCTTACGTCGCTAAAGCTTAGGAGTGTGATTTTCACTATTATTTGCATTCGAAATAGCCGAACATTGTAGTGTTATTCAACGAGCCATGCCCAGATGACGGAAACAGCCTTTTCACTCAACACAAGGTTACCAGAGCATCAAAACATGAGACACGCACCAATGCTTTCTGCATGAGAAATTTCCTGTGTGCACACTAGAAGGAAATCTAAAGGTGAATATAGGTGGTTTCCTTCCTGGATTGCTAACCATGACCTTTCAAGTGTTTCGCCCGTTCCTTTAACGAATACAGCAGTTGCGCACTGTAAGTGCATAAAACGTCGTTTCTTGCACTTTTGTTCCTGGCAAAGATTCAGGACCGCTTACGTCGCTAAAGCTTAGGAGTGTGATTTTCACTATTATTTGCATTCGAAATAGCCGAACATTGTAGTGTTATTCAACGAGCCATGCCCAGATGACGGAAACAGCCTTTTCACCAACACAAGGTTCCCAGAGCATCAAAACATGACACGCACCAATGTTTCTGCATGAGAAATTTCCTGTGTGCACACTAAGAAAGGAAATCTAAAGGTGAATATAGGTGGTTTCCTTCTTGGTTTGCTAACCATGACCTTTCAGGTGTTTCGCCCGTTCCTTTAACGAATACAGCAGTTGCGCACTGTAGCGCATAAAACGTCGTTTCTTGCACTTTTGTTCCTGGCAAAGATTCAGGACCGCTTACGTCGCTAAAGCTTAGGAGTGTGATTTTCACTATATTTGCATTCGAAATAGCCCAACATTGTAGTGTATTCAACGAGCCATGCCCAGATGACGGAAACAGCCTTTTCATCACACAAGGTTACCAGAGCATCAAAACATGAGACACGCACCAATGTTTCTGCATGAGAAATTTCCTGTGTGCACACTAAGGAAATCTAAAGGTGAATATAGGTGGTTTCCTTCCTGGATTGCTAACCATGACCTTTCAGTGTTTCGCCCGTTCCTTTAACGAATACAGCAGTTGCGCACTGTATGTGCATAAAACGTCGTTTCTTACACTTTTGTTCCTGGCAAAAATTGAGGACCGCTTTCGTCGCAAAAGCTTAGGAGTTTCATTTTCACCATTATTTGCATTACGAATAGCCAAACATTGCAGTGTTATTCTGCGTGCTATGCCCAGATGACGGATGCGGTCTTTTCACGAACACAAGGTTACCAGAGCATCAAAACATGAAACACGCACCAATGCTTCTGCATGAGTAGTTTCCTGTGTGCACACTTAGAAGGAAATCTAAAGGTGAATATAGGTGGTTTCCTTCCTGGATTGCTAACCATGAACTTTCAGTGTTTCACCCGTTCCTTTAACCAATACAGCAGTTGCGCACTGTAAGTGCATAAAACGTCGTTTCTAGCACTTTTGTTCCTGGCAAAGATTCAGGACCGCTTACGTCGCTAAAGCTTAGGAGTGTGATTTTCACTATTATTTGCATTCCAAATAGCCAAACATTGCAGTGTTACTCAATGAGCCATGCCCAGATGAGAGAAACACCCTTTTCACCAACACAAAGTTACCAGAGCATCAAAACATGAGACACGCACCATTGTTTCTGCATGAGAAATTTCTTGTGTGCACACTTAGAAGGAAATCTAAAGGTGTATCTAAGTGCTTTCCTTGTTGCTTTGCTAACCGTTACCTTTCAAGGTGTTTCGCCCGTTCCTTTAACGAATACAGCAGTTGCGTACTGTAAGTGCATAAAACGTCGTTTCTTGCACTTTTGTTCCTGGCAAAGATTGAGGACCGCTTATGTCGCTAAAGCTTAGGAGTAACGAAGGGAAGGGTCAAGGGCTCGTTCTTTATTTGTTAGAAACAAGTTAATGAGCAAACAGACAATGAAGCCCAGGAAAGGCCTTAGGTAGCATGCGAGGGCTATTGGGCAGCAGCCATCTCATCTAAGTTCACGTTCTACGTGACGCCTCCTGGCAAGAAAGTGTGTTCTACACACGCCGCCTTGGCCTCGAGTGGCGCTGCCTAACACTCCCAGGATAATACCTACATAAATACACAATAAAGTGGACGGGGGGACGACCGCCCTTGTAGCTCAGTTGGTAGAGCATCGGACGCGACATCCGAAGGTCGTGGGTTCGGGTCCCACCGAGGGCAGGTTTGTCTTTTCGTCCACTTTAATTCCTTTCTACTTTCTCCACAATTACAATACCACAAGTAACTTCCCCTATGTTTTCCTAGGCTTCATTATCTGTTTGCTCATTAAGTTGTTTCTGACAAATAAAGAACGAGCCCTTGACCCCTTCCCTTTCGTTATTTCATAGCTTGGGCCTCGTTGCGGCAGACTTGGTGCCTTAGGTAGCATGCGAGGGCTTATAGGGCAGCAGCCATCTCATCTAAGTTCACGTTCTACGTGACGCCTCCTGGC
>JABSTT010000940.1:0-15407 GCA_013339685.2 Hyalomma asiaticum | reverse complement strand
GTCGAAAGCCTTTTCGTAGCCTATGAAAGCCATATATAGGGCTTTGTTGTATTCCGCGGACTTCTCGATTACTTGATTGATCACATGAAGGTGGTCTATGATGCAGTATCATTTTCCTGAACCCTGCCTGCTCTTTTGGTTGATTAAATTCAAGTGTGGCCTTTATTCTGTTTAAGATAACCCTTGTGAGAATTTTGTAAGGTGCTGAGAATAGACTGATCGGCCTGTAGTTCCTCAAGCCTTTAACATTTCCCTTCTTATATAATAGTAGAATGTTTGAGTTTTTACAGGTGATTGGTACATTTGAAGTTTTGAGGCATTGTGTGTACAGTGTCGCGAAATTTCAGTTGAATAGCCTCCTCCATCTTTGATCAAGTCGGCGGCATAATCCTTGAGAATTACGAAGAAATTCGAGAGAAAGTTAAGAAGTGCGCAGCGTGTGAAGGAACGAAAAATGATAGGCGCTACATTTAGAGATAGAGAGACAGCTAACGGAGTGGGTCAGAGAATAGACGGGAGTCGCCGACATAATAACCGACGTTAAGAAGAGAAAATGGACATGTGAAGGCCACGTGATGAGAAGGGTACGTCACCAATGGACAGTTAGAACGACGGAATGGACACCAAGACAGGATAAGCGCGTGGAATCAGCTCGCGCAGGACAGGCAAGAATGGAGAGGATTGGGAAAGGCCTTCGTCCTGTAGTGGACATAAGACGGGATGATGATGATGATGATTATGATGATGATGATTATGATGATGATCGGTGGTAGTGCGCCGTGTCAGGGGCAGGAGACTACAGACAGCGCTCGAGGTTGCGGATGTGGTTCTCGTAGCTGCGGCTGTACCTGCCCACACACACAGAGAGAGAGAGAAATACAGAACACCAGAGAACTATAGGGAAAAAGAGAAGGAAGGACATAGAAACACCTGCCACAGCCACGCCTCACCTCGCCCAACTATGATACTGCTTTTTGCGACCACGTAACAACTAGTTACATGATTGAAAAACGTAAAATTACGTGTCAACTAGTCACGTGGTCGAAACCACGTAAGCTCACGACCTGGAGTGTTCCCGCAAAAAGTACGTAAAACACGTAACTGGTCACGTGACTCGTTCCCGGCAGAACCACGTAAAATCACGTGACAACTAGTCACCCGACGTGTTCCCGTCACACCGCAAAACGCAGTCACGAGACGTGGTCCCACCAAAACCATGCGGTTCTTAGCTTAAAGGGACTGAAAACCGACCTTTAAGGACCCTTCTTTTTATGGCGCAACGGAAAGCTCCCCCCCCCCCCCCCCTGCACTGTTTTCACCTGCAGCGGTTACTTCCAAAAGCACGTGGAAATTTTGCACGCAGGATTTTTCGATCTGAGGAGCCTCTAAAAAATGCAGAGTGGGCACTCTAGCAACGTTGAAAAGTGATCGCGATGCCAACAATCCGCCTCGCTTTCGGACATCGTTCTGCTTTCGCAGGAGTGAACGTAGCTGTGATTAACCACCTACACTTTGACCTGTTCGACTACATTTTGAGACAAAAAGACGGTGCGATGAGCTGGAATTGTTTGCCAGGCGGATCTTGTAATTGTAAAGCGTTCTTTCGCATGTCCGCGCCTATTTCATGAATGGCCGGGCTCCGGCCCCGCCACTCTGGCCATAGCCGAGCCAACCCAGGCCAGCTAGATACGAAACCACGCTTTCGCACGTGACGACAGAAGCGTGCGGAAGCAACGCGCGCTACAAACGAAGAGTTATCTGCACATTGTAAGTGACCAAAAGCTTATAATATCAAAAGTTCAGCCAGTTCCATTGCGTGAATACCGCCGAACACCGATGCTCTCGGTCGCCCATCGCATCAGAAACGTTTTGTGTCGGTGTACCTTTCGTTAAGCCCCGCCACGGTGGTCTAATGGCTATGGTACTCGGCTGTTGATCCGAGGGTCGCGGGATCGAATCCCGGTTGTGGCGGCTGCATTTCGGTGGAGACGAAATAGCTGGTTTTGGGACGTAAAGGCCTAGACATCAAATTAATTTTCGTAAGGCCTTTTCTATCTACTTTTCTCCTGTACGCATGTAATATGCGAGGTGACCCGCACATGAGTTGTTCGACTGTTTTCGCTGCATGGAACTGTCTGTACTGACGCGCGAAGTGTTCGTCATGTACGCGACCCTCCCTCCGCGCCCATGTGCCTTGCCTTGAATTCCAAGATCAACGTCTCTAAGAAAAATGCAAAATGTTTCCCAGTATTGCCTACCGAAAGAACCACTAGGTTTATTCGTCTATGTCAATCTGTACACAATATTTAAATGACGCCCTCATAGGTGTTTTGCTTTTACATTGCGTTTCGATCGTCGGTACAATGCAATAATAAGCTTCCCATAGGCTCGCATTCGGCTAGTTTGTCTGCATAGCTTACCGGTCATGACACTTGCCTTCAGGCCGTCGTGGCCCGTGTGCAAATCTCGCTTTGCCAAGCAGATACCCTATTAAATGCGGATCATTTATTGCTCGCCACAAAGTGTTGGGCGTGTCACAAAACTATCATCATTTCTTCTGGTCCCCAAGGGTGCGCGTGCATTTCTTCTATATGCAATTCCCAATGTGCGGCGACCGCACGCCCGCTTCTTTCTTCTTTTGCGCACATAACCTCAGCCCACTACAGCACTGGCAAAACTGCGACTGGCGGGCCCACGGCGTTTCACGTGCAAGGAGGACAAAAAGGATACAGTGTGCGTCTCACAGGAATATATGCCTTGCTCTGCAAAAGTTCATTATGCATTGGAATCGATTTGCCTGTTCAGTTATTAGATCCTAATTACTTATTCCATTATTCGCTATGCCATTGAGTGATTGTCATTTTATTTAGTTATTTCGTATCAGAAGATTACGTTTGCAATATTCAAATTCCCATCAAAGGACGAATCAACCTTTCAGGTAGTATAACTTAGTTAAATAAGCTCAAATCCTCCTGAGTCTTGGGTAATCCCCTCAAGTGGGTAGATGCCAAATGTAAAGGAGGATCATCATCATCGTCGTCGTCGATTTGCCCGCCGCACAGCGTCTGGCAAAGGTATGCGCTTGCGCACAGCTTCGCACCACGAGAGCATGCGTCCTCTCTTGGCGCTATGCCCAAACGCATAGTGTGGTATAAGAAAGGGGCGCGACATCGTCAAGCCGAGGCCATGCGTGCCGCGTCTCCCACCGCCTGTCGTTCTACGCAAACGTCTTTACACAGACCTTGGTGCGAAATTTTGAGAGGCGTTCGCTGGGCCTCGCAGTGCTTCGCGAGGCGCTTTCCGAAACCGCGGACCACGCCGAAATGCGGGTGTGCCGGAGACAAGCCCGGACCAGCCAAGTTCCCATCAGCTTATTTCCTGCTTCTCACTTGCGTGACCACTGCTACGGCGCAGGGTGGACTAAGACAGCTTCGCTGCAAAATTTCCGGAGCGTTTCCCTCATCTGGACAATTATAGCAAGCGATCTTTGTCTATCTGCCTGTGTTTCTTATACTCACTTTCGTTCTCGCGTTCTTTCCTGTGATTCACTAAGGCAGAAAGGGGAGCTGTTTGGTAACGAGCTTACCACGACGCAATTATCAGCGCAACAAGAAGGGGATTAAAAGAATAATGGACTACGCAAGACTCTGTTACTTGGACATACAGCCATATATACCTTAAGCACCCGCTAAACGCATGCGCACTCAAAACCAGTTGCCAGTGTGCAGCAGTTATTCAGAACGAAATGCCAGCAGACTCCCTCGCAGATAATCCATTTCATTGTCTAAAGTGCAAACTAAGCTCTGTTAACATATGCGAAAATGATTGCTAAGGCCTCGAAGACCTCTCTCCAGGCGTGTGGGTGTGGATTTCGACGCCATCTATTGACGTAAGAAGAATTAGATAAAAGTGTGATGTACTCTTGAAATATACGGCTGACGTCAAGGAAAATATTTATACAAAATAAAGAATTCTTCAAATCAATCTGAATCGGAGGTTTTTCCATGCTTGCACATTAAATTGTCTGGACAGAAGTGCATACGGCGGTCCGGAAATTTCGACCACCTGGGGTTCTTTAACGTGCAGTGTCATCGCACAGTACACGGGCCTCGACATTTCGCCTCCGTCGAAATGCATCCGCCGCGGCCGGGATTCAATAACGCGACCTTCGCATCAGCAGCCGAGTGCCTTAACCACAAGAACACCATGGCGGGGCCTTTGTTCCTTGTGCCTTGCAGTTTACTGCGGAACGTCATATTTAGCGCATAGAGTGGGCGTGTTTGTTTGGTTTGGCAGTGCCCACAATTAGTACTCGATCTAGCAATTTAATTTCAGTAAATATAGTATATAATTCTTAATATATACTTTTGCGTCAAGACAATTGGCATGAGCACTTTCTCGCAGTGCACTATCTCTCTCTCTCTCTTCTTTGCATTCTTGCAATATTCTTCTTTGACGATTTTGGTGCAGAGATGGCGGTTCGGTAGCGTTCGCGGCGGAAATGTATATAGGGCGCGGCATTGATTCTTCAACTATGTTAAGCGAATGGCCATTTAGAGTTCCGTGAGCGCTCAGAACTAACTCTGGCCCATTCTGTGTACTCCCGTTAAGTTCAATAGTTTATTGATATCCGAAAAACTTTAAAAATCAGCTCAGTGTCAGAAAAAAGGTGGGCAGGGCTCTAAAGAGAGAGAGGAAAATTTGGAGGGAAACGCAATCGCCAAAACCACCCGCTGCTGCACCTGCTGGTTACGCCGCCACTGCATTCTCCCTTCCACTTAATACGCCGAGTCGTGAGCCTTCCTTCATCAGCTGCGGAAAATACTACCATAATTTTTTAAAGTAATCTATTAATTTATTTTGTGACATATAAGATTAAAGATATTCGAAGTAAACGTTTCATTGAATTTTTCGTTGTCGTTATTTGTCCCCTCCTAACCTAGTCGAGCTTCAATCGTCATAGGGCGTTGATGTCTGTGGCAATAGGTTTCCGACCGCTTTTCGTTCCAAGTTTTGCGACCGATACAGATTGACCTTGTTGTAGGCGCCACACGAGAAAGAAGAAGAAGCATTCGCGCGCTGCGCTGGCAGTAACAGCCACCATCACGTGTCTCGAGCTGCTCACGCGACACCGAGCGTCGAACGCACATCCAGGTGCCGGGGAAAGAGCCAGCGTCGACGTAGTGGCAGTCATGGCCTCTGATGTATATGCCGGTTCCAAAATGCTCTACTTCCTCGACAGCACCGCATCCACCCTCTGGGAAGAGCCGCCATCCAGCGAGAAGCCTTCTTCGATGTCACTCATCATGCATCTAAATGAAGCCGAAGGCGACGTGTCCTACCTGTCTGGTCAGTTGGCCATCGACGAAGTCCTTCCAGACAACCACCAGCTTCTCCAGGGCGGCTTCCCCTTTGATATGGGTACCAAGGAGACTGCGTATCACTGCAGCGCGATGCGTCAAGCAGCTACCACTCATGGAGCCCGGTACCAGGTTGCGGTCCTGTCGAGGAACGCCGGACACTCGCACATAATCAGGTACAGACGATCTTACATCTTACTCTTCACTTTATGCAATCCTCTCCCATACTTCCTGGTGTGCAAAGATAGTGTTAAATTGAAATTGTGAAACCAAACTGTGAACCTACTCTTAAAACCAAATTAGCGAATTGCTTCGTCTCATGAACGAAAAGTAGCGTTCAGTTACATTTTAGTTTCCCTACAAAGAAAGCGTGTCATTGAATTAAGGCTGTGCGAAATGCGATATTTTGAATGCGACGCGAATTACAGAATGAAGGTATAAGCGCGAATCGAGCCAAATATATATTTTAACAGCCAAGCTGTTTAAGCTTTTCCGTCACATCGTGGAGCGTTCGCAGAAATGTGGGCCGATACCGGTGGCAGTAATGGCAAAATGCAGTAGTCGTACAGTTTCCGCTTGAGTGATAGTGGTAGACTTCCTTTCATGAGATGGGAATGTCTTCCGTACGCGCCACATCCCATGTTTATTCTACGGTGGATTTCTTTTATATGGGCGGGCTCTCCTGTCATTAGCTGTACTAGATATAGGTATTCTTCTACGACTTCTAACGCCAGGTTTCCGATCGTGAAGCCACGTTTTTTCGCCGTGCCACTTAGGATTATCTTTGTTTTCTGCATGTTCATCCTTAATCTTACCTTAGAGCTTTCTCGGCTTAAGTCTTCAATACTCTCTTGCAATTCGTCGCCATCATTGCTAAAGAGTACTATGTCGTCTGCAAATCTTAAGTTACTCAGATATTCGCCGTTAATCCTTAGAACTCTCTCGTCCCAGTCTAATCTTTTCAAGATTTCTTCCAAACATGCAGTAAATAGCATTGGAGAAATTGTATCTTCTTGTCTGACATTTTTCTTTATTGGGATTGTCCTGTTTTCTTAAGGAGGAGTAGGGTGGCTATAGAATCTTTATAGATGTTAGCTATTGTGTTTACGTAGCTATCGCACATTCTTTATCGGCTAATGCCTCCAGAACTGCTGGTATAGCTACCGAGTGGAAAGCCTTTTCGTAGTCTATGAAAGCCATTTAGAGGGGTTTCTTGGATTCCGCAGACTTCTCAATTACTTGAGTGATCGCATGAAGGTGGTCTATGGTTCAGTATCCTTTCCTGAACCCTGCTTGCTCTCTTGGTTGATTAAATTTAAGTGCGGCCTTTATTCTGTTTGAGATAACCCTTGTAAAAATTTTCTAAAGTGCTGAGAATAGCATTCGCGCGCTGCGCTGGCAGTAACAGCCACCATCACGTGTCTCGAGCTGCTCACGCGACACCGAGCGTCGAACGCACATCCAGGTGCCGGGGAAAGAGCCAGCGTCGACGTAGTGGCAGTCATGGCCTCTGATGTATATTGCCGGCTTCCAAAATGCTCTACTCCATTCCTCGACAGCAACCGCATCCAGCCCTCTGGGAAAGAGCCGCCATCCCGCGAGAAGCCTTCTTCGATGTCACTCATCATGCATCTAAATGAAGCCGAAGGCGACGTGTCCTACCTGTCTGGTCAGTTGGCCATCGACGAAGTCCTTCCAGACAACCACCAGCTTCTCCAGGGCGGCATCCCCTTCGACATGGGTACCAAGGAGACTGCGTGTCACTGCAGCGCGATGCGCCAAGCAGCTACCACTCATGGAGCCCGGTACCAGGTTGCGGTCCTGTCGAGGAACGCCGGACACTCGCACATAATCAGGTACAGACGATCTTACATCTTACTCTTCACTTTATGCAATCCTCTCCCATACTTCCTGGTGTGCAAAGATAGTGGTAAATTGAAATTGTGAAACCAAACTGGGAACCTACTGTTAAAACCAAATTAGCGAATTGCTTCGTCTCATGAACGAAAAGTAGCGTTCAGTTACATTTTAGTTTCCCTACAAAGAAAGCGTGTCATTGAATTAAGGCTGTGCGAAATGCGATATTTTGAATGCGACGCGAATTACAGAATGAAGGTATAAGCGCGAATCGAGCCAAATATATATTTTAACAGCCAAGCTGTTTAAGCTTTTCCGTCACATCGTGGAGCGTTCGCAGAAATGTGGGCCGATACCGGTGGCAGTAATGGCAAAATGCAGTAGTCGTACAGTTTCCGCTTGAGTGATAGTGGTAGACTTCCTTTCATGAGATGGGAATGTCTTCCGTACGCGCCACATCCCATGTTTATTCTACGGTGGATTGTCTTTATATGGGCGGGCTCTCCTGTCATTAGCTGTACTAGATATAGGTATTCTTCTACGACTTCTAACGCCAGGTTTCCGATCGTGAAGCCACGTTTTTTTCGCCGTGCCACTTAGGATTATCTTTGTTTTCTGCATGTTCATCCTTAATCTTACCTTAGAGCTTTCTCGGCTTAAGTCTTCAATACTCTCTTGCAATTCGTCGCCATCATTGCTAAAGAGCACTATGTCGTCTGCAAATCTTAAGTTACTCAGATATTCGCCGTTAATCCTTAGCACTCTCTCGTCCCAGTCTAATCTTTTCAAGATTTCTTCCAAACATGCAGTAAATAGCATTGGAGAAATTGTATCTTCTTGTCTGACATTTTTCTTTATTGGGATTGTCCTGTTTTCTTAAGGAGGAGTAGGGTGGCTATAGAATCTTTATAGATGTTAGCTATTGTGTTTACGTAGCTATCGCACATTCTTTATCGGCTAATGCCTCCAGAACTGCTGGTATAGCTACCGAGTGGAAAGCCTTTCCGTAGTCTATGAAAGCCATTTAGAGGGGTTTCTTGGATTCCGCAGACTTCTCAATTACTTGATTGATCGCATGAAGGTGGTCTATGGTTCAGTATACTTTCCTGAACCCTGCTTGCTCTCTTGGTTGATTAAATTTAAGTGCGGCCTTTATTCTGTTTGAGATAACCCTTGTAAAAATTTTCTAAAGTGCTGAGAATAGACTGATCGGCCTGTAGTTCCTCAAGCCTTTAACATCTCCCTTCTTATGTAATAGTAGAATGTTTGCGTTTTTCCAGCTGACTGGTACATTTGAAGTTTTGAGGCATTGTGTGTACAGTGTCGCGAGCATTCCAGTTAGATAGTCTCCTCCATCGTTGATCAAATCGGCGGCAGAAACCTGGGGAATTACGAAGAAGCTCTAGAGAAAGTTAAGAACCGCGCAGCGGGTGAAGGAACGAAAAATCATTGGCGTTACATTAAGAGATAGAAAGACAGCCGAGTGGGTCAGAGAAGAGACGGGAGTCGCCGACATAATAACCGATGTTAAGAAGAAGAAATGGACATAGGCAGGCCACGTGATGAGAATGCTAGATAACCGAAAGGACAGTTAGAACGATGGAATGGATACCAACAGAGGGTAAGCGTAGCGGCAGGCGGCAGAGAGTAAGAATGGGGGGACGAAATCAAGAAATTCTCAGGCGTAAAATGGAATCAGCTCGCGCAGGGTCGGCAAGAATGGAGAGGATTGGGAGAGGCCTTCATTCTGCAGTGGACAGAAGATAGGCTGATGATGATCATCATGGAAACCGGTGTTAGTGCGCCGTGTCAGGCGCAGAAGACTGCAGACACCTCTCGAGGTTGCGGATGTGGTTCTCGCAACTGTATCTGCACACACACACACACACCACACACGCACAGAGAGAGAGAGAGAAACACAGAGCAAAAGAGAACTACAAGGAGACAGAGAAAGAAAGACATAGAAACACCTTCCACCGGGCCTCACCTCGCCCAGATATGATACTGCTTTACGCGACCACGTAACAGCTAGGCACATGATTGGAAAACGTAAAATTACGTGACAGCTAGTCACGGGATCGAAACCACCTAAGCTCACGACGTTGAGTGTTCCTGCAAAAAAGTACGTGAAACACGTAAATTGTCACGTCACGTGTTCCCGCCACAACGTAAAAGCAGTCACGTGACGTCATTCCACAAAAACCGCGTGGTTCTTAGCGTAAAGGACAGCTCCGGCTATTTTTCAGTCTGTGTCTGACATTTTTCTTTATTGGGATTGTCCTGTTTTCTTAAGGAGGAGTAGGGTGGCTATAGAATCTTTATAGATGTTGGCTATTGTGTTTACGTAGCTATCGCACATTCTTTATCGGCTAATGCCTCCAGAATTGCTGGTATATCTACCGAGTGGAAAGCCTTTTCGTAGTCTATGAAAGCCATTTAGAGGGGTTTCTTGGATTCCGCAGACATCTCAATTACTTGATTCATCGTATGAAGGTGGTCTACGGTTCAGTATTCTTTCCTGAACCCTGCTTGCTCTCTTGGTTGATTAAATTTAAGTACGACCTTTATTCTCTTTGAGATAACCCTTGTGAAAATTTTCTAAAGTGCTGAGAATAGACTGATCGGCCTGTAGTTCCTCAAGCCTTTAACATCTCCCTTCTTATGTAATAGAAGAATGTTTGCGTTTTTCCAGCTGACTGGTACATTTGAAGTTTTGAGGCATTGAGTGTACAGTGTCGCGAGCATTCCAATTGGATAGTCTCCTCCATCGTTGATCAAGTCGGCGGCAGAAACCTGGGGAATTACGAAGAAGCTCTAGAGAAAGTTAAGAACCGCGCAGCGGGTGAAGGAACGAAAAATCATGATTTGTGGGGTTTAACGTCCCAAAACCAGTTCTGATTATGAGAGACGCCGTAGTGGAGGTCTCCGGAAATTTCGACCACCTGGGGTTCTTTAGCGTGCACTGACATCGCACAGCACACGGGCCTCAACATTTCGCCTCCATCGAAATGCAGCCGCCGCAGCCGGGATTTGATCCCGCGACCCTCGGATCAGCAGCCGAGTACCTTAGCCACTAGACCACCGTGGCGGGGCAAAACGAAAAATCATAGGCGTTACATTAAGAGATAGAAAGACAGCCGAGTGGGTCAGAGAAGAGATGGGAGTCGCCGACATAATAACCGATGTTAAGAAGAAGAAATGTACATAGGCAGGCCACGTGATGAGAATGCTAGATAACCGATGGACAGTTAGAACGATGGAATGGATACCAACAGAGGGTAAGCGTAGCCGCCGACGGCAGAGAGTAAGAAAGGGGGACGAAATCGAGAAATTCCCAGGCATAAAATGGAATCTGCTCGCGCAGGGTCGGCCAGAATGGAGAGGATTTGCAGAGGCCTTCATCCTGCAATGGACATAAGATAGTATGATGATGATGATGATTACCGGTGTTAGTGCGCCGTGTCAGGCGCAGAAGACTGCAGACACCTCTCGAGGTTGCGGTTGTGGTTCTCGCAACTGTACCTGCACACACACATGCACACTGACAGAGAGAGAGAGAGAGAAACACAGAGCAAAAGAGAACTACAAGGAGACAGAGAAAGAAGGACATAGAAACACCTTCCACCGGGCCTCACCTCGCCCAGCTATGATACTGCTTTACGCGACCACCTAACAGCTAGGCACATGATTTGAAAACGTAAAATTACGTGACAGCTAGTCACGTGATCGAAACCACCTAGGCTCACGACGTGGAGTGTTCCTGCAAGAAGGTACGTGAAACACGTAACATTTCAGGTCACGTGCTCCCGCCACACGTAAAGCAGTCACGTGACGTCATTCCACCAAAACCGCGCGGTTCTTAGCTTAAAGGACATCTCCGGCTATTTTTCAGTCTCCACTGATCTAAATGAAATTTTCAACACGTGTTCTTCTCGGTATTACAATAATACAAACAAATACAAGCAGTTTAAAGTTATTCGACTTTCCTGATACTGAATTTTAATTATTAGCGGATTATCATGCGGGCCACCGTGTGTTTTCGACGTCATTACCTACAACCTTGTCTACCCGAACAGACAGGCGGTCAAAAACAAAACGATGATAGTTCAGAGCTGAAATCGTCGTCTTCAAGTTCACGAAAGCTGGCAAAGGTCAATATATCATCGTCGCGAATTTCTTTTTTCTGGTACCATCCCCATATTGCTGATGGCAAGTAGGCTGTGACGTCATCGCATACACTGTACGGAACGTCTACCCCTTTCGGTTTTAACGCATCGTTCAATCGGTTATTTAAAGTTATTGTTGACCGTCTGAGCAAACTGAATCACTGTGCCTGCTACAGGAATACCAGAACTATTGCAAAAACAGATATGATGAAAAAAATAATAACACCGGAGTCACAAATTAAGCTAAGCGCCTCAAAAAAGCTAGGCCGAACACTAGCTCCGCTGTCGCTTCGAGCCTTGCACAAGCTGTGCTAATTTTTTATTATTATGTTTCAGATACCTTTAAGTTATTTTGCAGGAACTTATATACTGCTAAACATGGCCAAAATAGCACATTTGTTGCACGAGTCACCAATTCTCCCAATGTTCCTGTACAGAACAGTCCAGTCAGAGAGATTTCTACAAGAGGGAACTGTGCAATAAATCAGGCTTCGTGATGCGCAGATATCCTTGCTTCTCGTGGTGTAAACTTATATATTTGGCATATATAAACCAAGTTGGTCTAGACCAGATAAATGCACCGCCACGGTGGTCTAGTGGTTATGGCACTCGGCTGCAGATCCGAAGGTCGCGGGATCGAATCCCGGCCGCGGCGGCTGCATTTCGATGGAGGCGAAATGTTGAGGCCCGTGTGCTGTGCGATGTCAGTGCACGTTAAAGAACCCCAGGTGGTCGAAATTTCCGGAGACCTCCACTACGGCGTCTCTCATAATCAGAGCTGGTTTTGGGACGTTAAACCACACAAATCAATCAATTAGACCAGATAAATTTCCCCATGGTAGTAAACTTACGAACTTTGGTTACTATATTCGCCTACCCATAGGTAGTAATTGTAAGGCGCAAATCTGCTACTAATGAAGTTACTGACTGGACCTTTACTTGAGTATTAGGACTAACATTTACTGCCTTAAAGTTACAGAAACCAGAACTGCCTTAATCAAAGGCAGTGCTACTCACTAACCTATAAGTATGGCAATTTCGACACACACATGCACACTGACAGAGAGAGAGAGAGAGAAACACAGAGCAAAAGAGAACTACAAGGAGACAGAGAAAGAAGGACATAGAAACACCTTCCACCGGGCCTCACCTCGCCCAGCTATGATACTGCTTTACGCGACCACCTAACAGCTAGGCACATGATTTGAAAACGTAAAATTACGTGACAGCTAGTCACGTGATCGAAACCACCTAGGCTCACGACGTGGAGTGTTCCTGCAAGAAGGTACGTGAAACACGTAACATTTCAGGTCACGTGCTCCCGCCACAACGTAAAAGCAGTCACGTGACGTCATTCCACCAAAACCGCGCGGTTCTTAGCTTAAAGGACATCTCCGGCTATTTTTCAGTCTCCACTGATCTAAATGAAATTTTCAACACGTGTTCTTCTCGGTATTACAATAATACAAACAAATACAAGCAGTTTAAAGTTATTCGACTTTCCTGATACTGAATTTTAATTATTAGCGGATTATCATGCGGGCCACCGTGTGTTTTCGACGTCATTACCTACAACCTTGTCTACCCGAACAGACAGGCGGTCAAAAACAAAACGATGATAGTTCAGAGCTGAAATCGTCGTCTTCAAGTTCACGAAAGCTGGCAAAGGTCAATATATCATCGTCGCGAATTCTTTTTTCTAGGTACCATCCCATATTGCTGATGGCAAGTAGGCTGTGACGTCATCGCATACACTGTACGGAACGTCTACCCCTTTCGGTTTGTAACGCATCGTTCATCGGTTATTTAAAGTTATTGTTTGACCGATCGAGCAAACTGAATCACTGTGCCTGCTACAGGAATACCAGAACTATTGTCAAAAACAGATATGATGAAAAAAATAATAACACCGGAGTCACAAATTAAGCTAAGCGCCTCAAAAAAGCTAGGCCGAACACTAGCTCCGCTGTCGCTTCGAGCCTTGCACAAGCTGTGCTAATTTTTTATTATTATGTTTCAGATACCTTTAAGTTATTTGCAGGAACTTATATACTGCTAAACATGGCCAAAATAGCACATTTGTTGCACGAGTCACCAATTCTCCCAATGTTCCTGTACAGAACAGTCCAGTCAGAGAGATTTCTACAAGAGGGAACTGTGCAATAAATCAGGGCTTCGTGATGCGCAGATATCCTTGCTTCTCGTGGTGTAAACTTATATATTTGGCATATATAAACCAAGTTGGTCTAGACCAGATAAATGCACCGCCACGGTGGTCTAGTGGTTATGGCACTCGGCTGCAGATCCGAAGGTCGCGGGATCGAATCCCGGCCGCGGCGGCTGCATTTCGATGGAGGCGAAATGTTGAGGCCCGTGTGCTGTGCGATGTCAGTGCACGTTAAAGAACCCCAGGTGGTCGAAATTTCCGGAGACCTCCACTACGGCGTCTCTCATAATCAGAGCTGGTTTTGGGACCGTTAAACCACACAAATCAATCAATTAGACCAGATAAATTTCCCCATGGTAGTAAACTTACGAACTTTGGTTACTATATTCGCCTACCCATAGGTAGTAATTGTAAGGCGCAAATCTGCTACTAATGAAGTTACTGACTGGACCTTTACTTGAGTATAGGACTAACATTTACTGCCTTAAAGTTACAGAAACCAGAACTGCCTTAATCAAAGGCAGTGCTACTCACTAACCTATAAGTATGGCAATTTCGCTCTCTTGTTCAAAACTTCTCATCGGCCAACTACCCCCGATTTTGCAGCATTATACTCTCGAATTCCGACCACTTCCCACAGCATGGGCATGCCCGTAGACCTCCCGTAAAAAGCTGTTATCTACAGCGAAAAGAATGTGAAAAGTGACAGTGGTTCTAATATTTTTGCACCATGAAGGACACTGATTAAATAGGAGACCTTTCACTGTAAGAGCTAACTTTTGGCCATTTGAGTGTGTTTCTAAATCGGTGCTCATTGTGATCAGGTGCCTGCACCGCAGCACGGACGAGCCGAGTACGCGTGGAAGGGAACCAGGCATGGGCACCATTCGCCAAGTTGTCCTGTGCGGTTCATTGGGCACCTCTGAGTGTAGCCTCGGTGTCATCGCCTGCATGCGTCTCATCTGCCGGCAAGATCAGCCGTTTGTGCTCCTCAAGGGTGTCAGCAACATCGACACAGGCTGCGTGGACAAACGAAACAGCTTCTATTGGAGGCTATGCAACGTAAGCGCTACTCCTTTCAGCAACAACGAGAATATCAACGGGTTATGTAATTCTGCCTTACTGCATTGAAAAAGTCTATCTATTCGGTCCTCAAATTTATTTGTATCTACGAACGCGTTGCTCATATTAGTACCTACACCATTTTGTGCTATCCCTTCAGCATTAGTACTAAGGAAATATCCTTACATATATACGTAAGCCACTAGACCCCGCTTAGCCACTAGACCCCGCCACGGTGGTCTAGTGGCTAAGGTACTCGGCTGCTGATCCGAGGGTCGCGCGATCGAATCCCGGCCGCGGCGGCTGCATTTCGATGGAGGCGAAATGTTGAGGCCCGTGTGCTGTGCGATGTCAGTGCACGTTAAAGAACCCCAGGTGGTCGAAATTTCCGGAGCCCTCCACTACGGCGTCTCTCATAATCAGAACTGGTTTTGGGACGTAAAACCCCACAAAACAACAACATATATACGTAGTTGTCTTACTCAATGTAGTTGAACAACGATAGGCATCCTGAAGTATGCTGAGCTCGCCGAAGCCTCAAATAAAGCGATGGCATCGAAAAGCACCTCAATGTCATGTGATCCACTGAATAAAACGAAGGATGTGTTAGGGGTGTAATCTGCAAGAGATCAACTGACACAGCCAGTGCCTGACACAGCTCAAGGGACGAGACACCAGCTAGAAGACTTAACGAACGCAGTCGCGGCCGTTGTATTGACACGTGCGGTTGTTTTCATTTGTTTCAAAGAGAACGCCCTTATCACCTTCCCACGAAGCGCGCACTTGCTGTGATTG
>JABSTT010000917.1:0-10086 GCA_013339685.2 Hyalomma asiaticum | reverse complement strand
CCGAGGACAGAGCTTATACGTGTAGCCTGTGCTCGCGCACCACGCTCGATTTGTTTGCAGCAGACGACGCGCTGCAGGCATCGCCGGTTGCGCTATCGGAGCGCGGGAGCGTAATCAGCAGCGCTTGTCCAGCGGCCGGGACTGTTTATTTTGTTCGCCGATAGATGACGCCAAAAGCGAATGTGCTTTCTTTAGCTGTCGGTTGGTGGCGCTGTGGGCACCGCCGCAAAGCGCAGGCCACGCGATCGCGTGTTCCCTTTCATAAAGGACGACAGTGTACGTCCCATAGTGTTCGTTGTTGGTAATGTACGTAGCCACGTCTACTTTTATGAAAAAAAAAATCCGAAAGTTGTGTCCTCTGCCTGGATTCGAACCCAGGCTCTCGGCGTGACAGTCGAGCGTTCCACCACCGAGCTACGCCTGTGGTTGAAAAGTTATCGCTAAAAGACGTAAACAAGTATAATGTCTCCCGCGGAATCGCATTAACAAACGTAATGTTACGTTGAAAAATAGTAATACACCGCTACACGACGCGAAAATGGATTGTATAACGAGGTCGAGGCATCATTTGAAAGAACACAGAGCTGCGTGCTTTGTAGCTTTGAACCCATTACGGAGACACTGGTAATTATGGCGTAGTGGGTATTTCCCTACTTGGCAAAATGATAAGTTATGGCGCAGGAGATACCTACCACTTCTACTTGCACTAGTTTCCTCAAGCGTTTAAAGTGGCCTCTAAGAAAGTAGCTCCTCCTGCTTACGCTGTCACTGTCCTGCAGTTCCGCGCAGGCCTGGCTCTAGCACAGCATATCCCCCTTAAACGCGAGATCCCAGCGTACGAATACAGTGTTTCTCACGCCTTTACTTGATGATCGACTGGGCGATTTACGCGAAAGATTCACGGTTTACCGATGATTCCCTCCGGAGCTTCGCCCACTCATCCCGTGGATATGCTGTGATTTTTTTTTTTTTTAGTCGTCGAATGAAGTTTCCAGTTTCGCCAATGCAGCAGAAATTGCAGCCGTGGCACGGGACCTTATAGATTACACCCGGGAACTTTTCTGCTTCTAAGCGGTCCTTCACGTTGACGACTTTGCTGCGGAGCTTGTTCGATGGCACATGCGCTACGCGTAAATCATATTTTGAAAATATTCTTGAGAGTGCTTCGCTGATACCTGGTACGCAGGGAATGCTGGCCCGTTTTTGAAGAGTTCGTTTCCCGGCTGGCTGAGGATTCAGCATACGTTTTTCAATTCTGCGAACAAAAGCAGACGAATAGCCGTTATTGGACAGTTCTTGACGTACCGTAATCAGCTGCACTTCGTCTTCGTTGGAGCATAAGCGGGTGGCCCTAGGAACCAAAGACGATACGACAGAAGTCTTGTGTCCAGTCGGGTGGCAGGATGCAAAGTGGAGGTAGCGACCCGTATGGGTCATTTTGCGATACTTCATTCGACGACTAAAAGAGCACAAACGCGATGTTCAAAATCACCACCATCTGTACAAAGCTCTAGCGGAGCATGTGCACAAGAGTGATCACTCTATGGCTTGGGAGAATGCTGCTGTCATAGCCAAAGAGAAGAATTTGACAACGAGACTGCTGCTGGAATCTCTGCTGATACAGACGACACATGATACCGTTAACAGGACAGATGGAAACATGCCTCAAATCTATGTCCTTTAATTACGTCACATATTGCATATTTAACTGGACAACGGCGCTACGTCCGCTGCATTGTGAACAAGGAACCTGTATAGGCTCCGAAACGTCGAAACAACCTTTTTGACTTGGTCAGTGACCGTAAACTTCATTACCAGACCATGCTAGCTGACCAGACGAGCTTTCGTCGAATTATGGACAAAGGGAATGTTCAGCTTCAGACTTGCCGCGGCACTTTCTGATGCTCCTCTATATGGTATGCATGGTACCAATGCGAAGAGAACACTGTAGCAAGCATATATGATAACTCCGGTGATTTCCGCCTTTCGGAGGGGGAGGCACAAGCCACTGATTAGCCCACTTCTGTTGCTCGTGAGAGCACTTGCCATTGCGCGTCATGCTCAGAAGGCCAGGCTTCGTTCGTCACCGACCATCAGAACAAATGACATGAAACATGCTTTTTTGGAGGAAAGTGGTATTCAAAACGTTCGCTTCAAATGCGCATATGAAAAGGTGGAAGTCGCGCTTTCCCACAAGCCGCCGTGAGTCGCAATCACATTAGAAGGAACATAATAATAAGAATAATAATAATAATAATAATAAAGTGGCACCACACCAGGCTGACTCCTGCATGCATACAAAGGAAAATAAAGACTCATTCATTCAAATTCCCAAGCCCTGACGAGCCCAGATGCAGTCTTCTGCGCGTGCAAGTAAAGATATTAGAAAAAAAATTGGCGGATCCCACGTGCAGTGGGAATAAAGGAAATGCGAAGCACGCATAAGGAACGTAAAATGGATTTGCATTGTTCTCTCGCTATGCCCAGTTTGGTACATATGAAGTTAGCGAAACGGCCGCAAGGGCACCATGACTGTGGCATGTGAACCATGCCGCTCATACGCGCATGTCATGATTCTAACGTCATGACCTATCATTTACGTTGGTGATGCAGTCGTGTTGTGCCATAGCAATGTTGGTACACATCCGTTTAAGGAAACGAGTGGCATGTAGATCATGCCGCTAATGACATGCATGTCACGATTTTCATGTTATGACCTGTCATTTATGATCGTCATGCAGTCGTGTTGTGCCAAACCAATTTTCGTATATGCTCCGTGCCCTCGAATGTGCGACATCAGCGCCAGAATGCACTGCCTGGCGGAGAGAAGCAAAATTGGGCAGACTGTGACAGGAAAATACGCGAACGCGATGCGCGTCTCCAACTCTATAGCAGCAGCGACCGCCCGTCCCACCTTCTTTCGTTTTATTTCCTTTGAGACGCGCGCTGCAAACCTGCGGCAAACTGTTCCAAAGGACGTCGCCGCGAGCGTTCGTGTGGTTCGCAGCACGCCCGGAAAGCAGCGAAGAAACGCGCGCGTCGCTTTTTTTTTTCTTTAATACCGGTCTTTGGTACAGTGCTTGTATCAACAAAGGCATACAAAAAAGCAAATTTTCAGGGTGTCACACATAGAAGTCCATCATCGAGTGCTGGCTTGGCCGCATTAAAATTCCGGCAAAGCAGTGAGCGGCTCTACTCTTGAAAGCCACTCAGGGGGTTCCGCATACGCCTTCTGAGTTTCGACAAACCAATACATACTTTCGCGGAAATAAGCACGTGCAGGCCGCGCGTCCTTATCGCAGTGGTAACCTGCCATTCTTGCTCGCCATATACAGTGGAGGCCCATGAGCATGATCAAGTCATAGGGTACCCCGTCCTCGTTATCAATGCTTAAGAACCTTATTCCATACGGTTCTAGGGGGAAATCTTTCTTCATAGTCCTTTGTAAAACGTCCCAAAAGTAAACTCCCTCCCAGCACGCTGTCGCTTTGGTTTCCACTGTGCGCGCGCGTCTCATACGTGCGACCCAAGCGGCCAATGTCAGCGATACTGAGCCGTCCGACGAGAGCTACGTAGCGCCCTCTGGTCAGTAGACGGAGCCCATACATCCCAATAACGAAACGGCAGTATAGCGCCAGGACCATGGCATGTAAATCATGCCGGTCATGACACGCGTGTCATGATTCTAATGTCATGACCTAACGAAAGGGAAGGGGTAAAGGGCTCGTTCTTTATTTGTTAGAAACAAGTTAATGAGCAAACGGACAATGAAGCCTAGGAAAGCATAGGGGAAGTTACTTGTGGTATTTTAATCGTGGAGAAAGTAGAAAGGAATTAAAGTGGACGAAAAGACAAACCTGCCTTCGGTGGGACCCGAACCCACGACCTTCGGATGTCGCGTCCGATGCTCTACCAACTGAGCTACGAAGGCGGCCGTCCCCCGTCCACTTTATTGTCTATTTATGTACATATTATCCTGGGAGTGTTAGGCAGCGCCACTCATGGCCAAGGCGGCGTGCGTGGAACGCACTTTCTTGCCAGGAGGCGTCACGTGGAACGTGAACTTAGCTGAGATGGCTGCTGCCCAATAAGCCCTCGCATGCTACCTAAGGCACCAAGTCTGCCGCAACGAGGCCCACGCTATGAAATAACGAAAGGGAAGGGGTCAAGGGCTCGTTCTTTATTTGTTAGAAACAAGTTAATGAGCAAACGGACAATGAAGCCTAGGAAAGCATAGGGGAAGTTACTTGTGGTATTTTAATTGTGGAGAAATGTGAGAAATGACACATTTTGTGGAGAAATGACAGGTCATGTTATGACCTGTCATTTACGTTCGTCATGCTGCCGTGTTGTGCCATAGCAGTTTTGGTATACATCCCATTAACGAAACGCCTGGCATGTAAATCATGCCGCCCATGATATGCATGTTATGCTTTTCATGTTGTGATCTGTCATTTATGTTCGTCATGCAGTCATATTGTTGCATACCAATTTTCCTACACATCCCACTAACGAAACGGCCAAGAGAGCACCAAGAGCGTCGTATGTAAATCATATCACTCATGACATGCACGCCATGATTTCCGTGTTATGACCTGTCATTTATGTTTGTGATGCAGTTAGGTTGTGGCATGCCAATTTGCGTATACGTCCCATTAACGAAACGCGTGGCATGTAAATCATGTCATTCATGACATGCATGTCATGATTTTCTTGTTATGACCTGACATTTACGTTGGCCACAGTCATATTGTGGCATATCAATTTTTGTATACACCCCATTAACGAGACGACCAGGAGAGAACCAAGACTGTGACATGTAAATCATGCCGCTCATGACACGCATGTCATGATTTTCATGTTATAACCTGCCATTTATGTTCGTCAGGCGGTCATGTTGTGCCATACCAATTTTCGCATACATCCCACTAGCGAAACGGCCAGGAGAGCACCAAGACCGTGGCATGTAAATAATGCCGCTCATGACATGCATATCATGATTTTCATGTTATGACCTGTCATTTATATTCGTCATGTAGTCATGATGTGGCATACCAATTTTCGTAAACATCCGATTAGCGAAACGGCCAGGAGAGCACAAAATCGTAGGCGGCTAGATAGATAGATAGATAGATAGATAGATAGATAGATAGATAGATAGATAGATAGATAGATAGATAGATAGATAGATAGATAGATAGATAGATAGATACGCTCAAACTCGCCGAAGTTCGCTAAGAAATGCTTCGCATTTAAAATTTTCTTGTGCAATAATGCACCCCGTCGGCGAAGAGGAAAAATGAATGTTCTCCTTCGCACTTAAATAATATAACGCACAAGAAGTGAAAAAAGGAGCACTGCCGGTAAAACGCTGTCGTGATGCTTACGGCTAGATTAAACTCGCCACATCGTTAAAGGCCGGAAATATTTCCGCGTGGGCTTGTGAATATAGCCAGAAGGCCTGTCGTGTTAACTTTTTTGTGTAGTTCACAAGAAGAATCCGAAGAACCAACCCCGTCCGTTTTAGGGGCGAAGCTCCTTAGGGCGTGGGTCTGTACAGAGTGGTCCACTGTTAAGGGGAACAGTGGAGCGCGTGTCGTCTGGTCGACGCCGTCGCCGGCCAGCTGCGACAACAAGTTTCGCGCAGGAGCAGTGAGCGCTGTGGGCGACGCTCGCTTGTCGTCTGCTCAGTTGCGGCCGCGCTTCGGATCGCCGCGAAGCCAGCCGTCCGCGGGCTGCATGGCCAGCCACGCTCAGATGAAAAGCTGTGGCAAAGCTGAAAGGGAATTAGATTATGTAAAATACTACCTCACTGATATTTTTGTTGGTTAAAGAAGCATGACTTCTTTACGGACGTCTCTAGCATAGCTATATATTAAAGGATATTTTTCCCTGTGGAATGCGTTTTTCACGTGCACTAATGAAGATTCCAGCTGCTGCATTGCGTAAGCCCAACGAAGATTAAAAAAGCTCCTTGAACTAGCATTTTTATGGTACATGTTTAAACATTTTTTCTGGTATTCCGAGCAACAGACGCAAGTTTCTAACCACCTATAGTTGAAACAAAAAATTCCTTCAATAAGCTACATTATAGTACAGGAATATATTACAGAGTGCAGTCAGGGCGCCTAATGCGCGTCTTCTGCTCCCAACAGGTTGTGAAAGTGGACTCGTCCGTAAAGATGACCTTCTTCCAGTCCTGCTCAATCCAGCCTGCGTGGCGCTGGGCAAACTGAAGTCGCTTGTCCTTGTTGGCGGTCCGTAGGAGGACGTTCTGTTCCATTGTTCCGCTTTTCAGGCCTGCCTGATACAGGCGACGCTTCACAGTGCTCTTCGAAGCCTTCAGTCCAAAGTTTACCTTAATCTCTTGAGCAGAACACCTAGGGTTGTCCGCCACAGCAGCTACGATGGCAAGGCCTTCCTCATGGCTCGTGGCTCCACGCCGTAGTTTCCGAGGAGCGTCCTTTATCCGTCGGTCGAACTTGTACGCTTGAACAATTTCACTGTTTTAAGTGGCCTGTGCGTTAATTTTGCAATAGCGCGTTGACAGTAATTTGGCAGCCACAGTTCAACAATACGCTGCCTCTCATCGTGTGGCACTCGAGCCATCGTGGAATCGCAGCAATCGACGCCCAGCAGAAAGCTTTCTCGAAGCGGGCAATTCTTTATCTGATGAGAAGGCGAACGAAAGACGGCAATCCGGCTGATGTGTCTGGTCACATTTATCTGATTATAGATCATCCCCGTCATTTTCCTTCCAGCTCGAAGGAAAGCGAGTATTGTTAAGATTTTGCGACTTCGGCCGCGCTTCGCGGCGATGCGAAACGCGGCCGCAACTGTAGCAAACGACAAACGAGCGCCGCCCACAAAAACTAGTTGCTGCAGCCGGCCGGCGGTGGCGCCGAGCAGACGACACGCGCTCCACTGTTCCCCCTTAACAGTGGACCCCTCTGTACATCCCATGGTGTTCGTTGTTGGTGATGTACGTAGCCACGTCTACTTTTATGAAAAAAAAATTCCGAAAGTTGTGTCCTCTGCCTGGATTCGAACCCAGGCTCTCGGCGTGGCAGTAGAGCGTTCTACCACTGAGCTACGCCTGTTTTTTTTTCTTTATTGCAGTACAAACACAAAACAGTGCAAACACAAAATTAACACTTAGAACCCGCCAGCGTCTATGAGGCTGGTTGTATATGCTTGTGAACTTTCAAATGTTTTAAGTTATCTATTATACGAATAAGTTCCTCATCAGCTTCTAGGTACTTTAGCACTTCAAGTTTTGTGACGTTTTCAACAAAATGAGCATTGACAGATCGTGTATGAGGATCAGCGTTCCTTACATCCATGCGTGACTTCCATATGCTATAAAGTCCTAAAAGCATAAACAGGTCATAAGGGACACTATTTCCTTGTACAGGCAAGAATCGTATACCGTAGGGATCTATTGGGAGTTCCTTCTTCAGTGTTCTTTGCAGCACATCCCAGTAAAAGACTGCATCCCAACAGTCAATAAAGACATGCTCAATAGTTTCCGGTTTACGACATAAAAGGCAATTCATTCCCCAAGGCACGAACATACCTCGTTGTTGGAGCCATGTTTTAACTGGTAAGATGCCTGTGTGAAGTTCAAAAAAGAACGTTTTAACCCTGCCAGAAACTAACATTTTCTTGACGCGTTTAAGGACGTTACTTCCTGGTCCCTCCCGATAAATAGATCTATAAATCGGGAGGGGAAGCACTACGTCTATGAGATCTTTTAACAGTCCTTTCCTTGGACATTGCTTAAGTACTCAATAGAGAATTTGCTTATGAGGAACCTAAAGGAAGATACAACCTCGCATAAGTAACGGGATACTCTATATTGGCCATTTTCTACCGTGGAAACAACAATTCTGGTATTGCGCCCGGTAACATTACTTGAATTATTGTGCGGATAAAGGAGTCTTGCTGATCTCTTAGGAATAAAAACCTGCTGGTCACCTGTTTCAAGAACAGGTGAGATAAACCCAACCCTCCATCTCGGACCTTACGGAAAAGATTAGTCCGCGACGTTCGTTCAAACTGAGAATTCCACACAAATGTCGCAAAAACTCTGTGGAACCGCTTAATTCCGCTTCTAGTGCAGTACAATACCTGGAGGAGATACCATATCTTCGCTATCAAGAAAATATTACATATAGTAGACCGGGCAAATATTGACAAATCTCGTCCTGCCCAGCACAAAGTCCTTCTTTTCATTTCGTCGGCCTTCTGCATCCAAAATTGCGTATTTTCTCTGTACCTGTCTAGAGGCACCCCTAAGTATGTGTTCGGTACTGTGCTCCACCGCAGGTGTTCAAAGACAGCTGGTGGATGCAGCAACGTACCATGCCATAACCCTAAACTTTTGTCCCTATTCAATAAGCTACCAGTTTGGTCACAAAAACTCTGCGTAATTTCCAGAGCCACTGAAACGCTCTCTTTGTCAGCGCATATTATTGCTACATCGTCAGCATAAGCAAGCACTCGCACATCACAGGATAACAGTCTAAAACATTGTAACACATTACTGTTAATCATTTTCCTACACAGAGGTTCTAAAAACAATGCGAACAGCAATGGTGACATAGGGCACCCCTGCCTTACTGACGCTCTAACATCAATGCGCTGACTAAGTTCCCCATTTACTACCAGATTGATCGTGCAATTCTGATATGCCATTCGGACTCCATCACACAGAACAGAACCCAAGCCTGTATGCTCTAATATAGCAAAGAGGATGTCATGACATACCATATCGAAGGCTTTCGAAAAATCAACTTGTATCATAGCTACTTTTACTAAGTTAGCATCACAATATTCCAGGATACTCCTTACCACATGTATATTTGTAAATATACTTCTTCCTTTAATGCCACATGTTTGATGTGGCCCGACTATATCTGTAATAACACTCTGTAACGTACTTGCCAGAACCTTCATAAATATTTTATAATCTACATTTGTTAACGTTATAGGTCTATATCCTTTGACTGATCGAAGTAATGCCTCATCAGTGGACTTCGGAATGAGCACCGTGTGTGCGCGCGCGAACGAAGGCGGCAAGCACCCGATGCGAAACGCTTCAACAAAAACTCGCTGTAGAATCAAGGCGAACTGTGGTTTGAATGCTTTGTAGAATGCAGCTGTTAGCCCATCGGGACCAGGAGACTTTCCGGGGTTCAGGTCATCAATAGCCTCTTCCACTTCTTTAACATCAATTTCTCTTTCTAATGAAGCCGTGAGCTCACTGTCCAGTTTTGGTACCTCTGGCAAGAAATCTTTTCTGAAGCTTGGATTCTTGGGTGTGCTTAGAGCAAACAGTCTACTGTAGTAATCTACGAATGCCTCTTTAATTGCGTGCTGGTCACGAGCTAGATTGCCGGAGTACTCTACTTGCGCTATTTCGTTGCCTCGCGCATACGTTTTCTCGTCCGAGAGTGCCCGCTTTGTCGGCGTTTCCCCGGCTACTAATTTCTCAGACCTAGCACCAACCATTGCGCCCTTGTATTTTTGGAGCTCGATAGCTTCTAATTTTATTTTTGTTTCTCTTATTTCGTTAATGAATGACCCAGGACGACCTGTCTCCTCCGTTACCAAGGTATCGAGATGGGAGCGTAACCATCTTTCTTCTCTTCGCATCAAGTATCTTAATTCACATCCTCATTCTATTGCTTGCATTTTAATATTTTGTTTGAAGCTCTCCCATTCATCGAATTCATTGCCTCTCTGGAGATTCGTCAAACGCTTGATTTCGCTCTTCAGCTTACCTAAAAACTTTTCATCCTTGAGCAGATTAGCATTAAACTTCCAAAGTCCCCATTCCATTTTCTTTTGTCTCTTAGATCCAAGCCCAAATATGACCAAACTATGGTCACTGAACGATACGTGTTTCACCAGATAGCTCTCGCAGAGTGGTAATAATTCCGCGTTTACGTACGCTCGGTCGAGCCGAGCATGACTGCTACCCTGAAATGAGTGAAGTGCTGACGTTTCCCGCCGACTGCTGTGTAGCCACATCAGTCTCTGAAGTTTACCAATCCTTTCCTCTAGCTGGTGGAGGTGGCGGTG